>VZSF01003828.1:82693-234302 GCA_013398295.1 Chionis minor
GCCGCCGCGGCGGCCCCCGGGGGCGAGAGGCCCCGCAGGGGGAGCGCCCCCGTTACCGAGCAGAAGCAGGAACCCCCGCGGAAGGAGGAGGAAGCAGCAGCAGCCGCCGCCGGACGCCGCCGCCTCGCCGCCCCGCATCCCGGCTCCGCTCAGCGCCGCAACATGGCGGCTCACCTGCGGGCAGCGCAGGTGTGGGCGGGGCCGCCCCAAGATGGCCGCCCCGTCGTCGCCATGGCGACGCGTCCCCCGGCAGCTGGGAGGGGGGCGCGCTCCGCCCCGCCCGGAGCCGGGGCGTCCGGCCCTTCCCACCGCGGGGTCGCGGCGCTTCCCGGCGGCTCCCGAGGATCCCGGCCCGCCCCTGGGTGCCTTGGCCGCTCTGGCAGGAAAAGCCCCTCGCGTGGGGAGCCGCGGGACGGGGCCTCTCCCGCCGCACAGCGCCTCGGCGCCAGCGGCACCGCTCTCCTGCGGCCGCCTTCGTTTGTGACACTCGCGGTCGGGAATGAAAACACACAGAGAGGTAAGGTGCCAGCACACCGCCATAAAGGTTCTCTTTAAACAAACAGGCTGATGTTTCCCGAGAGTCACCGAACACAATCGCAGAACGGTTACAGAAGGGCTGTTAAAGCCCACCCAGTGCCACCCCCTGCCCTGGGCAGGGACACCTCCCACCGCACCAGGCTGCTCCCAGGCTGTTCCAACATGGCCTTGAACCTCCAGGGATGGGGCAGCCACAGCTGCTCTGGGCAACCCCGGCCAGGGGCTCCCCACCCTCACAGCCAGGAATTTCTCCCCAATATCCCATCTCAATCTCCCCTCTCCCAGTGTAAAACCATTCCCACTCATTGTATGGCTCCACTCCCTGATCCCAAGTCACTCCCCAGCTTTCCTGGAGCCCCTTTAGGGACTGGAAAGGGCTGGAAGGTCTCCCTGGAGCCTTCTCTCCTCCAGGCGGAACCCCCCCAGCTCTCCCAGCCTGTCCTCCCAGCAGAGGGGCTCCAGCCCTCCCAGCATCTGCGGCCGGCATCCTCCGGCCCCGCTCCAACAGCTCCGTGTCCTCCTGCTGCTGGGACCCCCGGAGCTGGAGGCAGCACTGCGGGGGGGTCTCCCCCGAGCGGAGCAGAGGGGCAGAATCCCCTCCTGGCCCTGCTGGCCACGCTGCTGGGGATGCGGCTGGGGATGTGGTTAGAAACAATGGCAGAGTGCCCATCAAAACCCTTTTGATTCGGTGCTGGATAAGCACCGTAACAGCTCTGTGGTTTCAGCGATCTGGGGCTTTGTTCGCCTTCGAGACATTAAGGCTGTGGCAGTACAGGGCACGTGCTGAGCGAGCGCGGGGCGCTAAGGGGCGAGAGGTGCTGGGGGTCGCCCGGGCAATGAACAGCACCCGGAGAACGCGGGCTGCTGCTGCTGCTGTTGGCAGCCCGATGCCGCGCCAGCCGCCATGGAACGCTGCCGCCACTCCAGAGGGCAGCGGGAGAGCGTGCCGCCGGAGCGTCGCTTGCTGAGGGCAGTCCCTGAGCCGCCGCCAGCCAAAGTTTCGGGGTGCCCACGAGGGTGGGTGTAAGGCTGCTGAGCGGCGGAAAGAAGCATCCCCCCTGGCAGCGGTGTGCTCCCTGGGAGGGAAGGGGGGAGCGGGGCTGGAGAGGCAAGGGGAAAGGAGGTCAGCGGTGGGACGCACTGGCAGAACGGGAGTGGGAAAAGGAGGGAAGCTGCCAACGTGTCCGCGTGCCGCGCAGCAGCAGGCACTGTCCTCAGCTACCGACCGCAGTGACAAAGCCTACTGAAGCTGCAAGAGATCAATGTGAAAAACACACCCACTGGTAAACGTTATTCCTAGTAAGAAACAGCATACATTCCCAAACTGTAATACTTCCCATTTAAAGTAGCAAAGAGTACGTTAAAGTATGTTGTAGCAACTGGCTGCTCCTCTGGTCCCTCACACAGTCAGTCTTCCTTTTAGTGACATCGAAGAGGATTTTGAGGGAGGAAAAATAGGGCACCACAAATGCACCTTGCAATTTTTAAGGTGCAAGAGCACATCTGCTCAGATGCTTAGAAAACACCTCTGTTCAGTCAGCTATCCTGGCATTTTGTTCAAATCTTTCGGCATTTTTTCATCTTCAGAGCAGCCGCCTTCTCATTCTGCAGATGTGAAGATTAAGGAAAGTTCCTTGTTCGCCGGGCAAGTTCCTCCTGCTTTGCTTCAATGAAGGAAATTTACAACTTGTATAAGTCATCCTCTTCCCTTGTGTCAGTTTCGGGTTGAGCAGGGATACCACATTCGCAGCACGAGGCGTCTGTAATTCGCTTTGTTCTAGCATCCAAAATGACAAGCTTTCACCATCTGCTTTAGAAGCACCTAAGAAGAAGAATCATAAGAAAAACAAAACAGATTCATTAGTGAGGGTTATTGTTGAAAACAAAAATAGTAGAGGCGACTGCTGACCTCAGAAATTAAATGGGTAAAAATTATGCTGAAGCTGTTTCAGCAAAGCCAGCAAATCTGGAAACAGCTTCAGTCTTCCTGTAGCAATTTTAAAACAATAAAGATTAAATGAATTGAAAAGCAGATTCAAAACTGGTCAAAGGAGATTAATTAATTAATTCCTCTTTATCCACAAAGCAGGCATGTCACAGAAAGCAGCAACAATGGCTTTCCTGCAAATGATCCTCAACACTAGGGTGGAGAAGTCACTTCTGTGGTTACGAGGGAGTTCTGCCTCCCCTGCCCGGGCAGTTGTCAGTCTCTCTCTGAAGGCTCCCCAGGAGCAAAGTGTGACTGTGGTCTCAGTTGTTTCTGCTTATGGCTACCGTGGCCTGTTGGCTGTGAATAGCAGCGAAATACCTAAGTAAAACTGTCTTAGAAAGTCTGCAGTAACACAGGGACATTAATTAGAGAATGTTTGAATAGATACCTGCATTGTATATACCATCAAAGACCTCTAGTCTTCTAATGGAATAGCTTCCTTTTCTTCTGTAGTGTTCAGATTCTCCTTTTCTCTGCTGTTATAAAGAGGGGTGGGGGGGAAGAAAAAAAGCCCAAATCAGCATCCGAGATGCCGAGCAGCAGAGTCACGCTCTGAGTTACATATAACATGCATAACGTGTAACAAGAAGTTATTCGATAGGACAATAAGCATCCCACATGCACGGTGACCACAACGTCAGGTTCACGGAGGAAAAAACAGAGTGATCATCTGCCAAGTGCCACCACAACAGCTGGGTCCTTCTCCAAGGGAGGAGCCACCGTGAAGGGCAAGAGCCAAATGAGGACTCCAGAGCTCGCCCATCCTGGGGCTCTGTTGTGACTGCAAGCAGCCAATTATCGCTAATTGTGCTGGCAGTTTTGCATTGTAGATGCTTAGTGTAGGGTCCCAGCTAATGATTCAGAATAGCTACAAAGATATATTTGACAAGCTTTCCCAGAAGCCTTTCTCTCTCTTCTCTGTCCTTACAGTTCAGTGTCTGCCACCTCGATCCTCTTCTCTCGCACTTTCTTCCGATGGTGTCGACAGATAATCACAACTGTCACCACAATGATCATCAGAACACAGGCAGACCCAATGGCCACCGCCAAGAAGTGGATTTCTGAGAAAGTCACTGCATAGAGAGAAACAGATAAATGAACAGGAGGGATACACCGAGGGCTCTTGGTATGAGGCTGGGAACCTGTATCTCTGAATATAACCTTGCCTCAGGCTCCTTTTTCCTTTGTATCCATGAACTACCCTCATGCTTTCTCTTTATAATCCCTTTTCCTCCGTACGTTTTCCCAGATGTGGAGGAAGACCCGCCAATGCTTCGCACTGGCTAAATTCACATGCCCTGTGCTGGGGTTCTTGGCCTCTCACCTTTCTGCACAACTCTGAGCCGCACTTCACCAATGGTGCCACCAACATCTGGTGGGTTCTTCACCTGGCAGGTGAATGTCCCGTTGTCAGTGTGCTGCAGATTCCAGATCATGATGGAAACATCGTTACGCTCGATGTTCCCATCCCAGGTGACTCGCTCTTTAAACCGTCCGGCAGGCGGCTTGTAGGGCTCCTTGAGGTAATAAAATACCTACAAGAAAGAGGGGAAGCTGTCATTCGGGCGCACCGTGCAGTCTCCGCGATGGAAGCAGCACGTGAAAGTGGAGTGGGACTGGCTGGGGCACATGGCCTAAGCCGAGGTGACCTGTGTTGGTCCGGTCACCCTCAGAGGAACTCTGAGGCCGTTTCAAAAGAGAGTGCCTTTGCTCCAGCAGCCGTGCGAGCTCTGTCCTGCACGGGCGTGAGGCTTCCTTAGGCTGTGCTCGGCTGCCTTTCAGTTGTACGGCGGCACCAGTTGAGCCGCTTGCCCTGCCGTGGTGGCCGAGGCAAAAACATTCTGTAAGCCACATCAGGCGCAGGATGGCAGCTAAGACGTGGGGTTCAGCTGTGGTGCAAGCGGGTAGAGTTTCATCACACCCCGGATATTTTAACCCCAATTTCCCAAAACTAAACACAAAAATTGTTTCTTTAGCCAGGGTCTGTAAATGAAACTCCTCGCTCGGAGTCATCGCTATGAGTCGCAGAGAAAAGGCACAAGATGTCCAGACCTGCACGCTTGGGCTGTGCTTGCCCATACCTACACCTGGAATTGTTGCAGCCACTGGGCTTACTCCGTGCTGGGCTTTGGGAATGGTTTGCTTGGGCAAGCGTGCATCAGTGAAATGGAGCGTAAAGGTCTCACTCACGGGCTCATGGGCGCTCTGGTCCTCCGGCTGGAAGTTCCAGGTCACTGACAGGACCTGGCTAATTGGGCTGCTGCTGGAAAAGGTGCATTTTAACCGCAAGTTAGTGCCATTCACAGCATCCACCTCCTTGGAAGTGTGAACTTCCACGGCTGCAGCGGGCCAGAGTGCTGCAGGGAAAACAGCAGGAGTTAGAGGTAAAGAAAACGACTGTCTAGGAGTAAGCTTATCTCTTTTCCTTATCTGCAGTTAGTCTATGCAGAAGCCTGCCTTATCTACCCCTGTCAACGTTTAACCTGATAGTGATAAGCTCGAAGACTTAATTACTGAGGGAGGGGATCCTGCCTATGTAGAATCTCGATCTCCTGTGCCGCACAGGTTTTGTCTGTTGATGTGCAAGCTGCACAGTGCTGGGTTCAAGGCAGTTTGCATCCATCTAAACCGCCAGTACAGTGCTTCCTTTGTAGTTTTGTGGCTGCTGCGCAGTTGAACATGTACAGATGTGACAACTGCTTGGGAAAGGACCACTGAGAATCACTTTAAATCATTTTAACTGAGAAGGGCTTGCCTATAGGGACAATAGACTTTGGTTTTTGGGGGGAATGTCTCTCCTCAGGCACAAGCAAATTTGCCATCTAGGAGGTGCAATGCTGTTGTAAATGCCACCCTTCCTTAAATATACACTTGCTTCTGACTGACACGAAAGACACCATATAACTTTTCACGTGCTTATCCTGGTCACATTTTCACAAGTGATTACGCTCTACAGCACTCAATTACCCAAGCAGATTTCCTCAGAAAAGCAGTCCTGCCCTTTCACATAGGACTGCTGAGCCCCAATAAACAATTGCTACTTACTTCCCATGCTAGAACTTTTCTTCATAGGTTTTGTATTATCAGCCCGAGCGTCAAGAGCACCATGGTGAAAGCTGCTCTTTTTGATGTAAGAAGTGCCTGTTAGAAGGTTAGCAGCCCAGCTGGACACCTATAGTCAAATCTAGTGAGGCTGAGGAACTCTACAGGAAATCCTGAAGATTTGTTTGCCAAAGAAACATCCTCTGTTAACCAAACCATCACAGCTGCTGCTTTAAAAATAAGTTAGCATCACTAACTCTGTGCTACCCCGAAAGACAGACAATCGTCGAGAGAGAGCATTAAGACAGAGAAAGAAGAAAAATGAGAAATAGGGCAACCAAAGGCTTGCTGGTGAAGATGCCTCTCACCCTGAGCCCTTGCTGTCCTCTGGCTTGCCCTCCCGTTCCAGACAGTTCAATCACTCTGGCAGGTTGGTGCTACCAAAACGGTGGTGCTGTAGGTTCTCACTTTTCCCCTGCAATCACTTTGTTGCTTGCCTGACCACTTTATTTATATTTTAGTTAGTGCGTCAGTTTCTGCAAAACAGCAGTGCTGAGCTAAAAATCTTGCCGCTGCTGAAAGGGACAGTCCTCCCTGTTCCTGCTCATGTTCTCCCATTAGTTTCCTTTTACAAACTGGTCACACTAACCCAGCAGAAAAAGAAAATATTAATAATTTCCTGTCACTTTAGGCAGATGAGTTAGCTCGCTCCAGTGTGATTCAAGCAAAACAAAAAAGGCTTATCTGGGGTTGTAAAACATGGTTTCATAACAACGACAATCAATATATTTCTTGTATTTAAAAATAATTTATAACCAAAGACTTCCTTGCCAAGCAGTTTCTTTTCTCGGAGAGTGTTTGAAATGCCAAAACATTGAAGGTGTTTGCATTTGAAAAACTTCAATGGCAGAGATCATGTTTCTCATCCAAAGATTCAGTGTCAAATCTTTTCGTTTTCAACTCCTTTGAAAGAAGTGGGAAATAAGTGTAAAATGGTTCTTTCAAGACCAATTACCAAGCATATCTGTGTGCTGACACATTTGGGAAAGGAGGACATGGTGGCCTTAGATTCCAGCGATATCGATATAAATCACAGAAAATTCAAGAGAGTTTATTGTCGGTCTGGAATGGCTGCAGCGTAAAAGACCTAAACCCAGTGCCGCTTAACAATCCCTGATTGTGCAGTAACAAAGATAGTGAAGAACGAAATCTAGGAGTAAAGTCCAAATTCCTGGCAGAAGAGGAAAAGATGTGTAACCAGAGCTCAGAATGAGATCAGTGTTCTTCTTCCGCTTGAACACACCTAAACCTGTTTGTCGAAGAAATCCAATCACTTTGTGTCACTTGCAGTAAAACTCCAACCGAAAGAATCTCAGCAGCCGTCCACAAGTAGCCTAGACTGCTATAAAGTCACTGCCTTAATGAGGACGACAATTAAGAGATCAGAAGAGGAAAGTCAAGATGGCAATGGAGGCCAGACAGTACCGGGTTTCCTTACCTCGGAGCTGTACCCCAAGGAAGAGCACAGCACCCAGCCAGCTGGGGCCACGCATGGGGAAGACACGTCCGGACTCCACAGGCTGAGCAGTGCTGGAAAGAGAAATTCTTTTCAGGTTCTCTCTAACCGGATGAAAGCCGAGTTTCTTGAATCCTTCCCAGCGCAGTAGGGCAAATTCCTTTCTCTCAGCTTGGCCTGCAAGGCGATGTGAGGGCTCCTGCCCGCTTGAGTCAGAGAGCACTCCCTGCCCACTGCAAGGCAAGGTGCGGCCAAGCACAGCTCGATTCTGCCTGTAAACCGGGGAGATTTTCAAGGTAAGATTAATTTCTTCTGCCTCCCATATTCCTTTGCTCTTTTGTGTTGCAATCATCTCTCCTCCCAGCTTCCACCTGAAACCCCTCCCCTCCTGTGGGAGGTAATTTGGCTCCCAAGAGAAAATTTGCCTGAAGGTGTTTATAGATAGCTTTAAGGAATGAGGGCCATTTGTTTGGCAAAGCCCTGCAAAGGATCAAAAAAAAAAAAAAAAAGGCAACCCAAAGTAGGCAGTCTGTGGCAGCAGTGTGGGCACACATCCAGAGGATGGAAACGTCCTGCTGAAACACAGATACCTACCACAAAATGAAGCGATCGTTTTAATGTTACTTGGGTGCAGACATCCGGTGGAAGGACAGGGAGAGTGCATTGGACCGGTGCTTGTGAAGTTCTCGGAAAAGTCAAAAGAGAGCTACATGGGACGTGAGTCCAGCCCGGTGGTGGTCCAGGCATGGCTGGGGACAGCCCACTCTGCTTAACGAGCAGTGCGAGGTACTGGAGAAACTCAGTGCGACACAAAGCGTCTTCCTGGTGGCACGTGGCAATTGGGAGAGCGTGAAACTGAGCTGTGCATGCGTGTTGGCAAAACAGCAATGTTTGCATCCGAAGACCGTAAATCACTTTAACAGCAGAACCTGTCGCTGGCTGCGGCTGTGTTTGGTCCATGGCCTCGCTCCAAGAAGTCATCCCAGGGTATGAGTGTTGGTTGTGGCTGATGCTCATTTTCCTTGCAGTGGTGCCCAGGCAGGGATGGGAGGATGCGCTAACCTCCGGATGTCCCTTCAGCTCCGAGCTAAGGAACAGAGTCGGGGCACTCTTGCAGCAGTGTGGGCTCTGACTGGGATGTTTCGGATTACCTGGGACACGCTGAGAGGATGTCAGAGCTGGCCAGAACAAGGTTTTGGTGGAAAGAGGACAGCAGCAGGACTCTCAGACTTCCTGCTAATGAGCAGCCACAGGGACACCTCTCCTCCCATTTGCTGTTGTAATGTCATTGCAGCAGTTTCTGTGGAAAACACTGAGTTTGTTTTCAACTTTTAAACTTCAAGTTACAGACTTAGCAATGTAAAAAAAGCACTGAGTCCACAGAATAGCACAGAGAATTTTGTCTCTGCTAATAGCTCTGAGATACACACATCTCTATTTCCGTGGGCATCGTCTGACCCTGGGTTAACTCTTCCTCACTGCATCTCCCCAGATTTTCACTCGCTTAGTATACCAAAATATTGTCTCCGGTTTCTTTCATCTCCACCATAAAAACTTATCAGGCTGGGGTTTGTTTTGCAAACAGAGGATACTTTTTCCTTTTCAATTTCGCTTCCAGTACCTGCGAGGCAGCGCTCAGCAGTCACTTGGCTGCCGCTTCCTCAGACCGTCTTCTGCGCAGCAGCAGCTCCTGCTCCTGGGCAGCCCGGGCAGGGTCCAGCAGGACAAGGGTGATTCTTGCTGTAACTGCCCTTTGGCCACGCCGGCCACGTAGCAACGCTACTGGGAGTCACTTAAGACCACATTCGCGTAACGCACGGGGCTGGGAAGAGGGTCTCTTCTGCTCTTCCCTTGCAGAGCTTTACTCCCCTGCAACGTCTTGTTGCAAACCGCGCTGGCTCCAACTGTTAAGAGAAGACCACGTCCCTGGCACCCTTGCTGTTAGCCTAAATTCTCTGATGTTTCATTTCGAACCAGAAATAAGTAAAAGAAAGACCTGACATCTAAAGAGAGCGCCTCAATAAGTGAAATAGGGCCCACAACGTTGTGATTAGCCACGTCATTGAGTGGTGAGCCCTTGGGAAGCAGTGAGAAGCCAGCTCCGTCCTTCCAGGCGTCTGGAAAGGCGTCCCCTGAGATGCGCGCGGCAGATGCGGGAGCGCCCTGCGCCTCGGTGGAAGGAGGGAGCCTCGGCCGGCTTCGCAGCGTCTGTCCCCACCGCTCTCGCCACCGGCCGAGCAGCATTGCCACCGCCGCGGGCTGCAAGCCGAGGGAAAGGGGAGACGGCGCCGTGCCGCCTGCTCCGCCAGCAGCAGCATCCCTGCTGGCAGCAACGCTCCCGGCCGGGAAGGAGCCCGGTCCCGTCCGCGGCTGAGCCGCGCTGGAAGGGCTCGGAGCCCCCCCTAGCGGAGCCCGGCCGCCCTGCTGGGCCACCGACGCCGGGGGAAGGTGGCCCGAGGGAGCCTGCCCAGCCTCCCGCTGCGCTTCGGGATGTTCCCTTGCGCCTTTGGCAGCGTGCGGGACGCAGGCGTTGTGCAGACAGACAGCCTCCCCCGGCACGTACCTGCGGCGAGGGCTGCTGCGGGCTGGGGAGCGGAGGCAGCGGCAGCGTGCGAAGAAGTGAAGCCGGTTGCATTGCAGCTGCAATGCGCGACACCGGCGGGAACGCCGAGTGGGAACGTGGAATGGCTTTTGGGGTCTCTGGACGCTGAAGAGAACCCGCAGCCCCGTTAGGCAGGTCCCCCCCTCGCAGGCGCGCGCCCTGCAGTACCTGTCGGGAGCGGAGCAGCAGCCTGGGCTCGCAGGCTCGGGGCAGGGTCCTCGCTCTCGCATGGGTGCAGAGGCGCGTGCGGGCGAGGAGCCGGCAAACCCCACTCCTGAAGAGGCAGCGGGAGCAAATGGATGGTGTTGGAGTGAAATAACAAAAGTAGGGTCTAGATTGCATCATCGGTGACTAAAACTCCTGGGTTTCATGGCCTAGCACTTACAGGCTCTTTTCTGCTGGCCGTACAGTGTCACTAGGCGCCAAGCTTCTCATTTCTGGTTTCTTTGTTCCCTCGCTACGTTTAGTTGTTTGCAGTAGTTTGAACTTCAGACACACCGGCTTTGAAAAGTTGTTAGGAAGGTCCTGACAGCAAACCTAACCCAGGCTCGTTTCTCTCTCCTGCTGCTCCCAGGGCAGTTACAACAGGTCTCCCGAGCCTCGGACTGGGCTGACGCAGAGCAGCCACCCCTTGCTGTCACTGACGTCCTGTGAAGACATTTGAGCCTCCGCACTTCCTGACATAGGCTTATTTTACCATACGTGTTCCGTGTCTTTCTCGGCTGCTCGCTGTTTCACTGGAAACAGTGAGTCTCCCCAGCACTGCTCAGTTCGTGGCCGTACGTAATTCTGGGAAAAAAATCTTGGGCCTCTTTCTTGTAAGCAAGAACTTGAAAAGCCGATGTGTTCTTTATTCCCCTGCAGCCAGCCTCAGTGATGCTGATCTGACGTGGTAGAGAAGAGCAAGAGAAGGAGGCAGACAAGGATGAGGTTGGAGCGGTCCTTGCCTCTCCTGGGACTCCTGCTGTGTGCGGGTGAGTACAGCTGGCCAGAAGCCCACCGGGACCCCACGGGTGGCCGCCCAGGGGCTGCAGAGGAGAAAGCCCAGGTTTTGTGAAGTACCTGCAGCCACATCTTCTGCAAGTGGCACGTACAGCGTCTATGGAGGTGCTGCTCTCCAGAGCGAGCGTTCCCTTCAGAGCGCAGGCTGCAGGGGCAGAGAAATGGGCATCCAGCCCTCGCAGGCTAGAGAAAAGGACCTAAGGTCCCTCGGGAATTTTTGCCCACTAGCTGATTCACTGAGATACCTTGTCTCCAAGCCTCACGCAGCAGGGTTGCTTTCTGCAGCAATGTGAACTATAAGGTTCCGTGGGGTTTTTTATGCTTTATCCGTGCACTTTTCTTAAACCTTTTTGTGATCATGGGTAAATAACTTCAGTGCAGATTCACTGTGATAGTATGGGAGTTGTAGCAACGTCCATGTTACCGGTTTGATCTGACCAGCATTTAGAAAGCTGGCTTAGGATGAAGTGCAGGGTATCTGTAAAGACTATAAAGAAGCTGGTAACTACGAAAGATGTCTGAAACACGATTAAAATTAAAATAAGACTACAGCTACTCTGCCAATTTGCTAGAAATACCAACTACTATCCTTTGAGAAGATTGAAAACATTTGGTTTAGCAACAGTCTGTTCTCTTTTCAAATTTAAATTCATCTTACGTAAAGAAAAAAGCATCAGATCACCTTCTCTCCAGCCAAGTACTATGCCTATGGAATTTCAAATCTACCATTTTGTCACAAGTAACTCCTATTGTAAAGCAAGCACTACCTGCGATAACAGTGCTGAACACATGAATACAAGTCTTTCCTTTAGTTGCTTATGTTACTTTCTATTGACAAATGTTTTTAAAGCAAATCACAAATCTGATTCAGACCTACTGTTTCTATAACATTCCAGCTCCAGAGAGTTCAACGGAGCTGTTTGTTACCTACCAAGAGAGAAAAATCACATAGTTAAACTGCTTTGCAGCGCTAAATCAGGCACCAGGGTCCAACCCTCCACTGAGTACGCTCTTGCAGAGGACAGTGGTTCTTACTGCAGAAACTAGGCATGATTTTCCAGCAGTCTTTGGTCCGTGATAATACAGCGAAATTGTTTGGTGTACAGCCTGCAATAACCCTTTTTCAAAACTGGGTCGGAAAAGTATTCAAATTTCCATTCTGCGTTACTCTGTGTTAAAAATGGCTTCCAAAGGAAAAGACTTCATTTCAAAACAACATCCTGTCTCAGCTAACAGAATGCTTCTAACGCATTTAGCACAAATGCAGGAGTATAAACATCTCTTTCAGGCAGCTGAGTTCAGAAAGGATATCCTTGAAGTAGGAAAGGTGTATGATATCAGTAGCTAAATTACTTAACACTCTTTATTCTTTCTTTTGCAGTTGGCACCGCAGCTCAGCAGGGTAAGTGTATTTTACCAGCATTCTTAACTACTGAGTATGATAAAACGACCGACTATGGCTCACAAGGGAGGATTAAGAGTCAAATAGAAATATTTGAATTGTGCAAATATCATAGGATAGGAAAAATTCCCCATTTGTTAATTGTTACTGATGTTACTGATCTGAAAAATTGTCTGTCACAAATTGTCCCTAATTATTGCTAGTCATCCCCAAGCAGGGTTGGGCATTTTCCATCGGCAACAAGCAGTAAGATTACAGCAGGCTCATTTGTTAACACTTACTATTCTCTCCTTTGCAGAGGATACCAAAGGACAGAAGGGTAAGTGTATTTTACCAGCGTTCTCAACAATTTTGCATGGTACAAAGACTGTAGATGCCTCACTGCAAGATTTTGCAGTGCCAACTGTTGTGGTGGGATGACTGGTGTGCGGGGAAGCCTGCCCAGAAGCTGTTTGTGATGCTTGTTTCCCTTCTCGTTGGTCTATCTTCCAATGAAGAATTCCTGGTGGAGATTTCCGGAACCACGGTGACAATCACGTGTCCCTTCACTGAAGGCCACATAACCTGGAAGTCAACCGGGACAAAACCAGACAGCAGTAACAGGACGTATGTTATAGAGAATCACGACAGCTCTCCTGCCACAGTGAGTTGTTCGGTAAACAGTAAGATGCACACCATGTACCTGCACGCCAGAGGTGAGTGAAAAAGCATTCAGTCTACGCATTCAGTCATCTTTAGATGAAGGCTACACATTCCAGTGACAGATAGTAGGAGCTGAGACCTGATTTTCAGTGCTGCTGGGCTGGGTGAACACGATTCTGCTGAGGTCCTTCCCGCTCTGTATGGGCAGTAGAAGAGTCCAAGAGCACATTTTTGGCAAACAGAATCTCCCTACTCTCTACAGTTTCCCCTTCCACTGCCCTCAAGCTGGATGCACATCAATGGTTCCCACACGTACAGCGCACCATCTTTTTTGTTGTTTTTCTTACAGCTTCTGCCACTCTACAAGGCAAGAGCAATGTCTGCCACAGAGGCCAGAGGCATTTCTTATCTTGCAGATGGGAACCTCCCACCTGGAGCACACAGCCTGGTTTCTGTGTGCCTGTTTCCCATTAACCAGGGGGGTGGACCCCACCCTGACAGGGTGATTTAAGCCTCTGAAGCGATTGAAATTTGGGCAGCTGCTCCAGTATAGAGTCCTGAATCCGGCATAGGGACAATGATCTAGGAGATGTTTTGCACCCTCGGCTCCCGCCATGCGAACCGCAGTGGGTAGCGAAGGCGGCTGCACACACCAGCCCCCAGTCTGCGTGCCCCCCCGCCGTTCTGTTTGCTCTTTTCTCCTCCCCACCCAGAACCGTCTCTTTTCTGCTAGCACTAAGCACACGAGCGAGGCCTGGACTTTCCCTGCTGGAAAGGAAGGGCGCCCGGCTCTGAGCACCTTCATCTCTCCTCCCGGCAGTGTGCGCAAACTGCGAGGAGCTGGATGCCTTGGCAGTGACAGGGATCATCACCGCGGATATTCTCATCACCTTCGGGGTGCTGATTCTGGTCTATTACTTCAGCAAAGACAGGAAGGGGGGAGCGAGCACCAGTGCTGGCAGTCGGCCACGAGGTAAGAGCCATCTCAGGCATCTCTGCTCTCTGTCATGTCCGTGAAGCACTAAATGAAGCACTTGCCCCTGCCGAGTGATGGAGCCTCCTCTGTTGCCCTCCAAGCCCCCAAGCCCTTGCCAACCAACGCTCCCGCTTGCCGCATCTGTTGCTCCGGGTTGCCTTCTTGTCTGGGATGGGTGAGGCTGCCGTGCTGGGTCAAAGGAAACGCCTTCCTGCCATAGGAAACCATTTCAGCAGCGCCGAGTCTGTGCCGAAGCAAGCTCTGCACGGCGGATGCTCAGCTTGCAAGCGTAGCTGCAAACCCAGCCTAGCCTTGACCCCCTCAGCTGCGGTCAAAGACTTAGGCCTCCAGGCACAAGACATTATTAGAAATCGTGGTGTTACTAACGCTACACATTTGTATTTCTGGCTCCTGAGGCCGTGCTTTGGTGACCCAATGGGTCCAGCAGTGGGGCGCATGGGTTAGAAATGCCAGGGTCAAGCGGTGCAGGGTGGTGACCTCACGGTGCTTGTTCCAATTTGTTCAAGAAGTCTTGGGGCTGACATTTCTGTCAGGAGACTGCCTGTCACACAAGTACCACGGGTCCTCACCAGCAGGGCTTTGTGCAGATCCGGCGTTGCCACTTTTCCCCCAGGCATCCACAAAGCTGATATAACCCTTTTGGCTCGTCTAAAAGCCCTGTCGGGTGCTTATTGCGCCCGCTGTGCGCTGGGTTCACAGAACTGTGAGGGTGTGCTCGTGCCTGCGCAGCCTGCTGAGGCAGAGCAGTATAGATCTGGTATCCGTACTGTGGAGCTGTGGCCTGTGCCTGTGGCACATTCTTATTTTCAAGTATTTCTTCACAGCCAGGGAAGCCAGAAATGTACCTTTTCCAAAAGAAAGCTGTTTTCCTTGTAAATGTTCATAAGGCCTCCTGCCTGCAGCAGGTTGGTCTTCAAAAGCTCTGAGCTCATAATAAAGCTATGCAAGTTGACCCATGGTATGCATTACCCTGGCATCACCTCCACGAACGTCGCTTGCGCCCTGTCGTGTGAACCACCACCGAGGATGACCTACCTTTCTTTGCCTCTGTTGCAGGTCAGAAGGCGCAGCGTCCTCCCCCTGTTCCAAACCCAGACTATGAGGTATGCAGAACCTGCATTTTTTTCCATCTCTCTTTGCTGGTGGGGAGGGATAGCCGGAGCTGGAAATCTGTAGCATTTATCCTTTTTGCTCCTTTGAAGAAGCATCCAGTCAACCTCCAGGCTCTTGTGGGAGCAGAGGAAAAAGGTGGTGAGGGTGGACCCCTTCTCCCGGTGCTGACACAAGGAGTCGGGAGCAGAACTGCAGCTTCTTGTGCACGCTACCAGAGCAGCCCTACACCACTCTCTTGTGGTTTTCTTTGCCTACTGTGGGGACCAAGACTCTGGCCTTGTTTGAGGGTGTGTTAATAAGGATTCCCAAACTAACATCTCTGCTGTTCCCACAGCCCATCCGGAAAGGCCAGCGGGAAGTGTACGCAGGCCTGGAATCCAGGGGCTTCTGAAATTCCCAGGGATGACAGGCTGGACAGCAGCAGCAGAGGGACTAAGTGCTTCTGCCCAGCTCGGTACTGGTTCTCTGCTGGCCTGCTGGGGCCATGGCACTTTGGGGTAAGCCAGGCGGCTGCACAGGACAGGCACCCTGCTGCCATCCGCTCTCCCACCCTGATGCGTTGCTTCAGCCTTCGGTTTGACATTAGGGAAAAGAAACCAATGAGCACGTTGGCAAGAGAAGTTTTCCTTCTCATTAAAGGACTGCAGCCTCACTTGTGATTCCTGGCCTCCTTTTCCCTTACGCTTCTCTCTCTGCTCCAGTTGCATGCCCATTTAACTCCCCCCCGTTTAATTCCTACCCTGACTTCCTCCCTGTGCTCCCCCGGGGTACTGGTGGGCAAAGAGCAGGTCCTTCTCGGGGTGACTGGCCTCTGACCTTGTCCTGCTCTCATGTTAATACCCTACCTTTGTTTTGCTGCCTGGGACTGTAAGGAAAGGAACAGAGGCCGACGGCATAGTAAAAGCAAAACGGTACATTTTCATAGAAAGGCCACTGCTTTGAATGAAAATATTTCAGTCAAAAAGAACAGTTTTTCTTTAGAAAAATTACAAGTGCTTCTACCAGTACATGCAGACTGACCTGTCCATCCCCCAGCCCTTCTTCTGTAGGAAATGAGTGGGGCCGAGTACAACTTGCATCCACTGACCTTTACGGTTCAGACCTTCAGCAGAACATCTTCATAGGGTCACATGAGGATTTGGCGCCTTCCCAAGCCATCTGAAAGCCTCCTATTAGGAAATACACATGCTTGGCTTAAACCTTTGCTGCTATTAAATAGTGGGGCTCTTAGATATTTTCGCTAAGATTTGAACCCCCACTTAGCAATGAGTGCAGTCTGACTGAGGCAGCACAACAGGGATTCTCACACTTCCCGGGTTGGAACTGAGACTAGGACTAGCACTCTGCTCCAAAACAGCTTGTTCACTGGAATTGAAATAAACCCATTGGGGCCACAGAGATAAAGACTAGGACCTGCAAAAGCAAGGAGAGCATCAAACCCTTTTGCTAGGCTGTCCTTCTCATCCTAGAGACTTCATGGAGTCCATTTTTACTGATATTCTATAATTTAGTCCAGTTTGAGTGGGTTGTACCCTAAGGGGCGTACAAGTACATTTTTGTTGGAGCATCATTTTCCAGAGCTATCACTGTTAGAGATTCTGGTGATTTGCCCTGTGCTGCTGCCCTTTCTCTCCCCATTTCAGCTCCGTAACTTGGAGTTCTACCTGGGTTCTGTTAGAAAGATGGCAGTCTTATTTGCCATCAGTAAAGATCCATTTAACTTTCTGGCATATGTTTTAAAACTGTAATATATTAATAAAATGGGAGATGGCACCGCCAGGTATGCATTGGAAAAGATTTCCCCTGTGTTTTCGTCTCTGTTAAATAAAAGCAGTTTTTGTTAAGGGGAGTTTGCGGGTCAGGAGCAGTCCGAAACAACGACAGCTTCTGCGGGTCTGTGTTGCCTCACCTTGCAGCAGCGGACGAGGGGTTTGTGAGCAGACTGTGCCAGGACGGGGCAGGGGGACAACTACACACATCAAAACACGCTGTCGTGCCTTGGGGAATCAAAACACACTGCCGTGCCTTGGGGAGTGGGGCCCGAGAGCAGGACGGGGGTCAACAGGAGCTGGGGAGCGGGGCTGGGGCTGCTGCCTGCCAGCAGGTGAAATAGCTGAGGTCCCATATGCTCAACGCAGAAGCGTTAAACCTGCCCGGTTCTAAAAGCTGTGGTTTCCAAAGCAGCAGCAATGGCACAGGGAGTAACTTCAGGAGAAGGGCCCGAGAGCCGCTGTGATGCCTGGGAACGCGGCTAAGCGAGCGCATTTCTGTTGCTCTGCAGAGCAACAGCTCTGAAGAAAGGAAACGCAGCAGTGATGGGGGCTGGGGGCGGTTTAACCCTTGGGTTTCCGCATGCTGAGATGAACACCCAGCAAGTTTCACGCTTCACATCGCTGTGCTTACCCTGCAGGATGTGGTTTTAAAGGCAGCACAGCTGGGTTTACCATACAAGGCGCTAAACATCTAGGAGGGAGCTCGCAAGATACAAAGAGGACTAACCCCAAGCAGCTCTCAAACCACTCTGCGCCATGTTCTCAGCTTCTGCAAAACGTCACTGCTCCAGGAACGCTTGCTCAGCCCAGCCATACAGCCCATTGCCACGAATGGGATGCGAGAAACTTGGAGCCCTCTGGGCGTACAAGGTCTACATTTTGCTTCCAGCTAAACCCCGGTGCTTCTGCCACCATTTATGGGGCTGCATGTTTGCCTCAACCAGTGCCATCCCACACTTTCCTTATCTCAGTGGGATCAGCGCCCATCCACTGACATCCCTCTGCCTCTGTGCTTAGCTGCACTACAGAAGTATTTGTGCTCCCAAAGGTGACATGCTGAAGAGCCTCTCACAAATAGAGGAGTTGCAAACGTTGCCCCTACTGCCTTTTGATTGCTGCAGAGCATACCCACCCGCTCTGCTCCGGGTTTCTCCTGCCCTTTGGGTGTAGTGAGCCACCTTCACTCCTTGCTTTGAGATCCGACGGTGTTGGAAGTGCTACAAACCAGGCAGTCTGCCGGTTGCTTTTTTAATAAGGCCCTACCAGATGGCTTTGCAGACCAGAGGCGGGCATCGGCATAGTCTACTTGCAATAGTCATATCGGGCTCACCCTTCACCAGAGCCGGTTAAAGCAGAAAAACCACTAGGACATTATTCTGCTCCCATGAAGAGTAAGATGTTGTCATGTAAAAAACCGACACCGCAGGAAAACAAGTCCTTTTCTTGCTCACTGTGCGCAAGGCTGATCACACCCCGATTCCTGTAAGGGCACACAGGGTACACCCACAGCTTTTCACAGCCCATATTGTTTGCTGTGTCAGACATGTCACAGATTGGTGGCCAGTTTTTATTGACTGAACTCTTCTGGTGCTTACTTTATACCACTGAGTCACGAGGCAATTCACAGCCTGGTTCTCTTTAAAACCCATCACCCAGATTCTTAGAAAAGCAGGAAAACACAACCTACAGGTGTGTGTAACTGGCACATGGAGGGCGACCTGGTTTGTGAGGTTTCTAACTGCTGGCTGATCCTGCCTGTTGTCTGCCTGCCGCCACACTCAGACCGCATGAGCTCTTTCTGCTCAGCGCTGGGGAGCGGGGAGCTTGCCAGGAGGAGCTGGGTTGGTGTGGGGAGACCCAGTGCTGCTCCGTGTCTGCAAGGGTGGTTGAGACGGGAAAGGCTCTGAAAGTGTGCTGGCCTGCATCCTGTACTCAGCACACCGGGAGGGCTAGCAAGCCTGAAAGGGGGGTTGCAGGATGCCCCACGAAAGACCCCTGGCTTGGTCACAAAGGTGGGCTGCAGGGTGAGGGGTAGAGACTGCAACTAGATACCAAGTCCTACATGTGCAGAGGAAAAGTCCTCCTGTCCTTCCTCCTGCCAGCCCCCCAGCTCTGTCCAGGGGACTGGGGCACACAGGCACCATTGCGGGGGCGACACAGACCCTGCTGAGCATTGCTGTGCTCCTGGTGTCCCTGCTGCCCATTCTGGAAGGAGAATTAAATAAGACAAAGCCTCTGCAGCCCTCAGGGGCAGGAACCCCCTCCGTTCACAAGGTCTACCATCCTCAGCTTCATCAACAGACCCAGGTATCATTTGGATCCTGACAGAGAGAGGTGGCGCAGCCATGGGCACCTGCCTGCACTGGCAGAGCAGTGTCCTCCCGGGACAGGCAGGAGACTTACGGCTCTGCAGGGATCCAGGCAGATCGCATCCAGCGTACACCTTCCCCAGCGACTGCACGGCTCCCCAGGCCTCAACACAACCGACGGAGCAGGGAGGCTATGGGATAGGCTCAGCTTTAATGAGAGATACAGAAGTGCAAGAATTCACGGAAAGAGCAGAGTGCTACACACAGCCCATCCTGGCAAGGAGCTGGAGGGCTCTCGAGGCAAAAACCTGCACCGTCTTCTGCCAGCGCTGAGCTTACGGAGGCGGTGGCGTTGCTGTGTTATCGCTCCTGGTGTGAAGAAGTTACGGGCCCCAGCGTCTTCCCTCTTCACTTGCGGGCCTTGGTAGGTGCCAGCCGGCTGTACTGTCCGTCGTCCCGCTCACCAAGGGGCTAGGAGGAAAACAAGGCGAGATGAGCTACGGCTGTGTCTGTCCAGCCCTGGGAGGGGGGGTAGAGGGGAAGCTGGCCCAGCCCTCTCTTTGCCAAGCTTTTGGCAAGCTTTCCCTGCCCGCACGCAGAGTTTAACAACCCCAGAGAGCAAGGGGCAGGGGGCAGCTGAGCTTGCCCCATCCTCTGGGTCACTCAGTGGGGGTGGCTGTGAACGCCCCAGCAGAGAGCAGTCCGCAGCACGGCTCAGTGCCTTCTGGCATCGAGTATCCCCCAGCAGCTGTGCCGTCGTGGCCATCCTGGTCCCACCAAGCAGCCCCACACCACGCAGAGGTGCTGAAGCCCACGCACATGCATGCACACACGCCCGTGCTCACCTGGTAGAGCTGCTCGTTGGCAATCAGGTTCTGCCTGTCTGAAGCTAAATGAAGAAAAACAGGCGGTCAAGGATCAGGGGAGCAATGGGTAGCGTGGTGAACATTTGCAAACAAACCCAAGCAGCTAGCTGCTTTCAGCCCTGTCCTTTTCCTTCCTCTAGGAGGCTCAGTGGAAAGCCCCTGCAAGGCCCCGGACGTTCCTGTGACACCAACTGCTGTCCCCGGGATGATGTTCTGGTGAACCCTGTGCATTCCACGGCTTCTCCCGGGAAGCCAAGCTAAGGGCAGGAAGAGCACACGGAGTGCTCACGCGGATCCCTACCCTAGACACGCTGCATGCTGGCTGCTGCCTGCATCTTGTGGTGACTGGGCTCTGGAGGCAGTGATGGAAAGTCCCTAGGTACCACGCAGCTCCTAAATATGCCCAGGCACTTCCCGTCCCCACCCCGGGCAGCCAGCAGGGCTCTCCCCTCACCTCGCGACATGCGTCCCTTGTCCTGGCCAGTGATGCAATACACGGCAACCGCCAGGAAGACGGTGGCGACAACATCTGCGACCACGATCCCTGAGATGGTAGGAGCATCCACTTCAATGCAGTTCTGGCACACTAGAAGCCCAAAAGGACACAGACACTGAAAGCAGGACCACGACTGAGACCCTGCCCCACAACCCCACCTCTGCCCTGCTGCCAGCTCTGCCAGTCCATGCAGGCTTCAGTCCCAGGGCAAGAGAGACCAAGGATTAAGTCTGGGTTGCTGCGTGACGTGGCGCAAGCTGCCACGTGTCCCCAGCACTCAAGGTAGGCCACAGCAGAGCCAGCGCAGATGCCGTACGCGTGCCCGGTTACGGTGCTAAATTAAGCTGTAGAGCTCTCCCAGGGACACCAGATGCAGAGGATCATGCAGCCCAGCTATTCCCATGAGCACAGGAACTGTCAGGACTTCTGCAAACTGGTGGAACCACCCTCAAACTCTGAGAAATGTGTAGTTCCCTCAAAAACGTGCTCAGGTGAAAACTACATGCGGTTCTAGCTCTAGAAACTAGGTCTGCAGCACTTACTTCGAAAGTGCACCTGGAGAGTGGACTCTCCGCTGGGTGTTTTACACTTATAGGTGCCTCTGGGGTCATCGTAAATTTTACCCAAGTCCAGCAAGGTTGTGTTTCCTACTGTATTCTCATTTTTCAGCCATGTGACTTTATCTGCGCTGCCCTGTTCACATTCCAGGAACACCTTCCCACTGACTTCTTTCACGTTTATTTTCTGTCCTGTTAAAAAAAGGAGAGCAGAAAGCTTCACAGCTGAGTTCTCAACCCTCACAGTGCACAAAGCTCAGAGAACTTGTTCATGGAGATGGCTGCTGTAGACAGCATCGCACTAGGCTGCCCCCTGAGCGGCGGAAAAGACACCACAAACAAAACTGTGCAAAAAGCAGACTATCCAGCAGAAAAGTAGTCTGGTGTTCAACTAGTAGTTACATTAATGCAGCTCTGGATAGCTTAGAGATCTAAATTCCCTTAGAGTGAAAACTAACTGGAATAGGGCATCTACCTGGACTCTGTTCAGACTGTACGTGCGTGACCCCCATCCCGTATACAGATCGCATTGGCATTTAAGTGCAACTGCAGCAAGAGACATTTCAACAGAAAGCGAAATGCTTCCACCAGCAGGGACAGCAGCTGATCCCAAATAGGGAAGCGAAAACCCATTAGGTTTTTCACCTAATAGTAAAAAAAGACATTTTTAGTGAACAGCATACAAAAAGCCCACACAGAATTGCATCCTTAGCCCAAAGGCATCGCCTGCAAACGGTGAGTAAATTCCCCGTGTTATTTGCTGAGCGCTGCAGCAGAGTAGAGCCTCTCCTGCTTGTATATTTGTGCCGGCCACAGAGCCCGTGGCTACTTTGGTCTGACACCACCATACTGCTAAGTCCAACTTTGCATCCTCTGTCACTGCAAGGCGAGTTTGAGCCTTCACAGAGAGCCATGGAGTAACACACAGGACTCCGGACTGTCACAGCAGCAGTCCAGGACAGGCAGAGTCATCGAGCCGTCTTGTCCTCACGAACCATGGCGCTGATTCACTCCCTTCTCCCCAGCGACATTTATAAACCTCACATCAAGGTGCTGTGATGAGCAGCCCCAGCAAGCTTGCAGGGACCTGCTTCCCAGCCACCCTCCCGCTACCGCGAGACACCAGGGTGTAAGCAATACGGGTGGCAGTCTCCGGAGACTGTGGCGAGTGCCCAACGGGCACCGTGCCGACCCGCTGACACCTGCGGGACGAGCCCCAGCCTCGCCGTCTGCGCGGGGTCCCTCGGTAACACCACACCGGGGGTCTCCACCTACCACGCCAGCCAGCACCGCAGCAGCCCGTGGGCTGATGTCCAGGGACTTACCTCGGACGCCCCAGCTGGCCATGGCCAGGCTGGCAAGGAGCACCCAGGCGCCCAGGACCCTTCCCCTCCACATGGCACGAAGCAGTGGCAGCTCTTTCCCCAGCTCAGAGGAGAAGACGCAGAAAGAGCTTCTCGTCACGACGTCCCACCCGCCCTGAGATCTTTGTCAGGTTCCGGATGCCGGGGGCTGGAGCTGCCTGCCTCCCTCCCTCCCACAGCAGCTGGGGGATGTCTGAGGTGCCCTGGACCTGCCTCCTTGTCCCAGCCACAATGCCCACGGAAAGGCAGGGGAGAACAGGAGGGCCTGAGGCAGCACGTACCACAGCAGCCATGGACCCCCAGTGCTCATACCTTCCTCTGCAACTATGGGACCTCCTGCAGCAGCCACAAGCGCCCTGGAGCCACAGAGCACCCCAGCAGCCACGGATCCTCCTGCAACCATAGACCCCCTGGTAGCCAAGGGTCCTTCTGCAGCCATAGACACCCAGTAGCCACTGGTCTACCAGCAGCCACAGATCTCCCAGACCTACAGGTCACGCTGCAGCCATGGAGCCCCAGCAGCCAAGGGTCCCCCAGAGCCACTGGTGCCCCAGCAGCCACGAGTCCCCTGTCAGACATATGTCTGCCCCAGCCACTGGTCCCCCTGCAGCCACAGATGCCCAAAAGCCACAGGTCCACCAGCAGCCACACGACCCCCTGCAGACATGCATCCCCCCAGCCACTGGTCTGCCAGCAGCTACTGGTCCACCCGCAGCCAAGGATCCCCCAGCAGCTACAGGTCACCCTGCAGCCATCGAGCCCCAGAGCCACTGGTACCCCTGCAGCCATGGACCACCAAAAGCTATGGACCCCCAGCAGCTACGGGTGACCCCCAGCAGCTACGGGTCACCCTGCAGCCATGGAGCCCCAGAAGTCACGGCTCCCCCAGAGCCACGGGTACCCCTGCAGCCATGGACCACCAAAAGCCACAGACTGGCACCACCTATGGGTCCCCCAGAGCCATAGACCCCCAAAAGCCATGGGTCACCCCTGCAGCCAATAGTCACTCTGCAGCCACATGTCCCCCAGAGCTGTGGACCCCCAGAGCTGTGGACCCCCAAAAGCCACGGGCATCCCTGCAGCCATAGACCACCAAAAGCTATGGACCCCCAGCAGCTACAGGTCACCCTGCACCCATGGACCCCCAAAAGCCACTGGTACCCCTGCACCCATGGACCCCCAAAAGCCACTGGTGCCCCTGCACCCATGGACCACCAAAAGCCATAGACCGGCAGCAGCCATAGGTCCCCCTGCAGCCACGGACCCCCAAAAAGCCACGGGTCCCCCAGCAGCCAAGGGTTACCCCACAGCCACGCGTCCCCCCAAAAGCCACATGTCCCCAGCTGCCAAGGGTTACCCCCCGGCCACGTGTCCCCCAGAGCCAGCGGTGTCCGCGGCGGTGGCGGGAGCCNTGCGACCCCGCTTTGCTGGGTTGGCAGCGGGGCGGGGCGGGTGCGCGGGGGCCGCTCACCTGAGCCGCGGTGCCTCCGTCCGCAGGGAGAGGTGTGCACCATGATTAACAAGAAGTACAAGGAGTTCCTGCCCAGCATGCAGAGCGCCGAGGACTTGGCCGCCAGGGTGGACGGGCTGGCCAGCAACATCGACCTGCTGAGAGCCGGCATCGAGAACGAGGTGACAGCGCGCCCTGCACGGGGGGCGCCCGGGGGCTCCAGCCCAAACCTGCAGCCCCCCGCGGTGTGTTGCAAGGGGGGCAGAGGAGCAGGACTCCTGACTAATGCCCTGCGTGACGTTCCCCCGAAAAAAGGCCTTGAGGTGACACGTGCTGCAGCGGTGCGTGTCACAGCAGGGGCGTGGGGAAAGGGCTGTCATTAAGGGATGGGCTCCCTGTTGGCATCTCGTACCGCGTGTTTGCTCTCTGTCCTACGGCTGGGAAAGTGGGTCACACGCCTCCTCCAGCCAGGAGAGAGGGAGCAGCCTCGAGTGGTGTGGCAAGGCGTGACACAGTGACAGACCCGCTTAGTGTTGGTCCCGGAGTGGTTTTGGGCAGAACGGGAATCTGAATCGTGGCCCTGCACATTCACTGAGGGCTTTAAGGAGAATGCGAGCAGCTCCAGCAGGCTGCACGGCAGACCCGCTCTCTAGCTTTTGCTTCTGTGATTTTCCCAACATCTGGGGTGCTGTAGCATTATTAAGAATTAACTTTTGACTTAGTTCAAGCATTTTTGCATTTTAAATGGCTGTGTTAAAGGAACAGTGAAGTGCTTTGGAGACTAAATTTCCTTACGGTGCCTTGAAAAAAAACCCAAAAAACTNGGGTGACCCCCAGCAGCTACGGGTCACCCTGCAGCCATGGAGCCCCAGAAGTCACGGCTCCCCCAGAGCCACGGGTACCCCTGCAGCCATGGACCACCAAAAGCTATGGACCCCCAGCAGCTACGGGTGACCCCCAGCAGCTACGGGTCACCCTGCAGCCATGGAGCCCCAGAAGTCACGGCTCCCCCAGAGCCACGGGTACCCCTGCAGCCATGGACCACCAAAAGCTATGGACCCCCAGCAGCTACGGGTGACCCCCAGCAGCTACGGGTCACCCTGCAGCCATGGAGCCCCAGAAGTCACGGCTCCCCCAGAGCCACGGGTACCCCTGCAGCCATGGACCACCAAAAGCCACAGACTGGCACCACCTATGGGTCCCCCAGAGCCATAGACCCCCAAAAGCCATGGGTCACCCCTGCAGCCAATAGTCACTCTGCAGCCACATGTCCCCCAGAGCTGTGGACCCCCAGAGCTGTGGACCCCCAAAAGCCACGGGCATCCCTGCAGCCATAGACCACCAAAAGCTATGGACCCCCAGCAGCTACAGGTCACCCTGCACCCATGGACCCCCAAAAGCCACTGGTACCCCTGCACCCATGGACCCCCAAAAGCCACTGGTACCCCTGCACCCATGGACCCCCAAAAGCCACTGGTACCCCTGCACCCATGGACCACCAAAAGCCATAGACCGGCAGCAGCCATAGGTCCCCCTGCAGCCACGGACCCCCAAAAAGCCACGGGTCCCCCAGCAGCCAAGGGTTACCCCACAGCCACGCGTCCCCCCAAAAGCCACATGTCCCCAGCTGCCAAGGGTTACCCCCCGGCCACGTGTCCCCCAGAGCCAGCGGTGTCCGCGGCGGTGGCGGNTCACATATTAAAAGAGAAATTCTAGTTTTTAAGTGTTCCAATGCTTATAAGGATCTTCCTAGCAAGGAGTAAAACGGTTGGAGACTTTTTCCTCCTCAACAAATTATTCTAGTAACAGAAATACTTAAGTCTGTATTCTGTAAGTAACAGAAATACTTAAAACTGTTACCACTTTTATGAGGAAATGCATCTGATAACATTTGCTTGCAGAAGATGAACTGAAAAATTTGTGATTTTAGGTTCAGCGAGATCTAAATGTCGCTGTTGCCGAATTCACTGAATTGAAGCAGCAGCTGGAGCGAGACACGCTGGTTCTGAGTATTCTGAAAAAGCTACAGGAGGTGAGTAGGGGGAGCAGCTTAAAATCGTAAGAGGTAGCCATCCTCTCTGCTGCTCGCTCTGTGGCATTATTCTGGGCTTCTCTTTGGAATAACTGTCTATATCTCCATGGCTGTAACTGTGTGGTTTAAAAACTTGTAGTCTAAGAGCAGGCGTACAGTGGCATATGATCTATTTGATTTTTACAGTTTGATACAGCTATTAAAGACTACAATACTGCATTGCTGGAAAAGAAGTACGTTGCAGCAGCTCAGCAACTAGAAAAGGTAATAATGCCTTCTTAAGCGTACGACAGTGTTGTTCATCTATACTTCCAACAAATTTCACCAGATGCTTTTCATTAGCAGGGGCAACACTTATCCGTGTTTTGTGTTTGATCTTCACCTCCAGGCACGAAGCAGCCTGAAAATGCTAGAATCCCGCAAGGGCTTTGAGCTGAAGATCCTGAAAGCTCTAGGCACAGAGCTCACAGTGCAGACCCAGAATACGCTCTATCACCTCGGAGAAGAATGGCAGAAATTGGCTGTGTGGAAGCTTCCTCCTTCAAAAGGTACTCGCAATTCTAGTTTGCTTCACTATATTTGCTTCACTATTTGAAAGGTTTGGTTTCAAGCGCCTTTGAGATAGGAAATACAGTAGTACTGGTGAACTACAGTTGATTTAAGGAGCTCTTTCTGCCATTTGCATAACCTAATGAGTGGGAGTGATGACTGGCAGTGTTCTTTGGATATCACTCTGCTCCTGGAGTATTTAGGTGCTCCCAAAAGCAATCCGATGGAGTCAGTAGTTTTTGAACAGAATTTTGAAGGTTTGTTTGCCTCATCTGTGGCATTAGAAAACATTGAAGCAGAGATCAGAACAGCTAATTGAAAGAACGGCCTAAGATTCTGGATGTTGCCGGCTGCATTAAAACATCACCTTTTCCTTTGGAAAACAATCTTTTCCTTTGGATTTGACTTGAAATGGGGAGAAGAGGGCAAGGAAAGTGATTGTCATTCAATTGCAAGGTGACCAAAACGAGCATTCTGGGTCATTGTCAGAGAACAACGCTCATTCTTCTGTCCTGCCCTGTCGCACAAGAACTCTGTACCTTCTTCTGATGCTCTTTTACAGGAACGGTGTTTTGTGGGAATGGGGAGAGGTAGAACATTGCTTTAGCTGTCACCTGAGGAGTGCAGTAGCTTCTCAGATCTGCTGTATCTCAGCCGCGCTCTGACAGAGATGGCTCTTCTTTTTCTTTAGAAAGCAGCAGCCTGGAGTCAGTGATGCATTCAGAATTGCACTTACGCACGGTGCCGTCAAAAGAGGAGGAGATTGCTGGCCCGCCTGTTGCTTCTGTGCTGCAGGCATTTGCTGTCCTAGGAGAACTGCACACCAAGCTTAAAATTTTTGGTAAGACAGACCATGGATCCAGATAAACATAGCTATAGCAGCCCGAGCAGATGTGAGTTCAGGCTTGTTTTAAGATGGATATTGAGATCCATTTCACTTCAAGTAGTACACTAGAAGAGTTCTTTCTCTCTCGGTTTGTGTTTCCCACTGAATGTGAGGCAAATGCTCTGGTTCTTATTAATAGGAAATTATTTATCTGGAATTATTTGTCCTTTCCTGTCAATTTACTCTAGTGCACTGGTTTGATCTGTGGCCATGTGGTTTCATGGTCTGATGTTTAAAGAGTTTTTTTCCAGCCTCCTCATCTGCCAAGAGTGAGACTGCTGGTTTCAGGCAGCCTCCGGGATTCAGCATTCTTGGGTGTTGATAAAATAAATCAGGAAGCCTGGCAGATGCTAGGACAGCATTTCATACTTCCAGGTGTTTAAGTTGTTCCTCACTTTATATTAAATATGCTACTCTTTGTTAGGCCTCCATGTGTTTTACATGAGTAAGATGGTCTTCAGTGAAAGCAAACCCAGCATTTTCCCTTGTTAGCTGTTCCCTAATACAGCTAATTGAGAGAGTGTTTCTTCCACTTCATGGGAAGAATCTCTCTATCCAAAATAGTCATGGTTGGGCTTGACTAGAGCGAACTGCCTGCCTCCTGCTGCTGGAAAACATCTGTTTTTCATTTCTCAGGCCAGTTGTTGCTGAAGTACATCCTCAAGCCACTGATTTCATACCCGTCTCTTCAGCCATTCACGGAGGAACAGTCAGATGTGTTCATCCTGCGTTTTAAGTCCGAGGAGCCTAACTTGGATCATTCTTCTCCTGTGGAGGTTTTTCACAAGATCCAGCTGGTTTTTGAAGTTCTCCACAAATACCTGCTGAGTAGGTATTTTCTCCCTTTTGGAATTAGGCTAAGTACCTTGTTGATGTAATTGGAGTGGAAGCTTTCTGGAATCTCTGGTTGTTAAGCAGTATTGAATTACGTGTAAGGTCTAAGCAGCTTTTAATGTTAACTTGCTGTGCTATGCTCTTGAAGAGCTTGGCACCTCGTCAAACGGGACTTAGTGGAGATCCAGCATTCAGAGATAGAAAAATGAAGGAGAAAAGTGTTTTGGCTCACAGGGATGAAGGAATTAATTTTCTGGTAAATGGTTTTCCTTATGAACCAGTCACTGCATTTAAGAGCTTTGCGTGGCGCGGGTCTAAGAGGTGGAAGCCATGATGCAATGCAGGGAGCTCCCTCAGTCAGGCTGTTTAAACATAAATCCAGTTGTCTTTAGATCAGGTGGGTGATTCCACAGGCCCAGCACGTGGTCCGGATAAGGATACCTCTGTTAGAAGAATATGGAACAGCTGGTAGATGCTACTCTGATAGGAAGGACGGAACGAACGGGTGAAGGGTCTGGTCCAGGGAGCAGGTGCATTAAAATCGATTTCTGTTCTCTTGAATTCAGATGTGCCTCTTGAGCAGCCTGCGGAAGATAAAAAGGAGTGCAGAGTTACACTCGCAGAACTGCTGGGTGATATGATATGGGAAGAGTTATCAGACTGCCTCATTCAGAACTGTCTGGTGAATTCAATCCCAAGCAATAGCAGCAAACTAGAGCAGTATATAGAGGTAGGTCTCAAAACTCCGATCCATATAGCGGAAACGCCAGGTGGCCAGCTTCAACAAAATCCTGTGTTTTGGTAATCCGGAATTGTGGGTTTCTGTCAGTTAAGCTGTAGCTTGTTTTCTCCTGTCACGTGAAGCGTGCAAAATCTGTGATCCATGCAACTCAGGCCATGTTTAGCTGAGACCTGGAGGCTTTCAGGGTGTGCGATGTAAGGCACTCTGTGGGAGGCTGAAGATGATGAGGGGGCAGTGCTGCTTGCCCAGCTGGCTTCCTGAGGACCAATTGCTCGGTTTGTATTTGTTGTTAACGGTCACAGGGGTTTCTTCCATAGGCCACAAATTTTTGAAAACCGCATAGATAAAACAGAACTTACTACTAGTTCAGAAGGCCAAGAAGCTCCTTTTCCTGGAGACGGGACTGTTTCAAACAGAAGCAGCCGTAGGGTAAACCTCCTGGTGCCTTTGCCCCAGGTAGCCCACTGGAATAGAACTGGATCATCTTGCTCCTCTGGTTTTTGAATTAGGTTGCCAGCATGGCCGGGGCACAAACCTGCAGTTCAAACACTGTATTATTGTGCGACCATGGCCCTGCTCTGAGCCAGCTTTATCCAAAAGATTGCCCAAAAAGCTGTTGGATGGTTAGCGCCTAGATTCAGCCTTTGCTTTCAGCTGAGTAGAAGAGTTAATACTCAACCAGAATTGTGTTCTTTAATTTCAGGAAACTACATTAACGTAGAATATGTGTCTGCTCTTCTCAGGTGATTAAATCCACAGAGGAATTTGAAAAAGCCTTGAAGAACATGCAGTTTTTGAAAGGAGACACTACTGATTTACTGGAATACGCCCGTAACGTCAATTCCCACTTTGCTAACAAGAAGTGCCAGGATGTGATTGTGGCAGCCAGAAACCTGATGACCTCAGAAATACACAATACTGTAAAGGTGGCTGTTGATGCAATACACTGTTTTTCTATGTGGCAAAATAGCTTAGCTGCTGAAGAAGTCTTGTCTAGGACAGCCGAGTCCTTTTTTTTGGGGAGCACCGAGTACTCTTGATTATTTGGGGATCTTGGCCAACAACAGTTTCACAGCCTTTCCTAATAGAGCTCAAGTAGGTTGTTTCACTAACAAGATGTTTCTTAAAATGTTTGAAGCTTTACAGAAGCTTTATAAGCTTTTCTGGCTTGTGTCATAAGCATAAGAAAAATTAGAGCATTACTTACAGAGTTGCTTCTGGGTCTGCAGTGTCCTTCCTAACCCAGGAGACTTCCAGCAGTCTTGGGGGACTTCTGCGGCCTTGTGTTTATCTCGAGTCTTAAATTTCTGTCATTCAGCGTTTTGTAGTCTTGCACGGTATCCTTCCTGTGGGCTCTAAATTATATTATTCCTCCCTCTTGTTTTCCCTTAGATCACACCCGATTCCTGTGTAGCCCTACCAAAGCTTCCTGGTCCTGTGGCAGGAGATCACTTAAAAGTGGAAAAAACTCCTAAACTTCTGCATAACGACGTGGTGAATTTGGAGAATGAGACTAAACTGAGCCAGTACACGTTTTCTCTGCCCACGTGTCGCATCAGTTCATCAGTGGAGAAACTGATGGAGCTGGCTTATCAGACGTTGTTGGAGGCTACAGCCAGCACGGATCAGTGGTAGGAATTATATATCGGTGGGTGACTCTTAGGTGTCAGGCACTTACTGCCTTTAGCAACACCGAGCATCTGTTAGTAAAAGAACTTTAAAAGAAGATACTAAAAATTTAGCATCAGTCATTGGAGTCAGTCTCCGCTTTGGCTGGAGGATGCATCCCTGGGTTTGCAGTAGACTGGTGCAGCAGGAACAGCTGCAGAGTGCGTTCCCTGCAAGGCTCAGGTTAAGCAGCCGTTCGGACTTAACATTTTCAGGACACATTTGATACACATTGTTGTATTGCAGCTATTAAAGCAGTGAAAACGTGGTAAGCTCCCTAGTTTGCACAACAGAGTTCACAGCTTCAGTTTCTTAGTTGGGAGAAAGGCTACCAGAGCGTTCACTTCAGTGTTTTATCATATGTTAGCTGTCTGTTTAGAAAAAATTACAGCCATCTCTTTTTTTCAAACTAAACAGTAAGTCACGGCACCCTTTCTGAGGCAAGTTCTTGCTTTCTTTGTGCTGGGTGAACACAAAGAACTCCAGCTCTGCGTCTGGCAGGGCTCTTCAGAAAGAACAAGCTTTCTGAGGAGCCACGTACAGTCTGCTTTAAAAACTGGAGACCATAACCTTGAAGGAGGGTCACACCTAGGTACCGAGTGCCCTTCAGCATACCGTGGCAGAGGGCTGACTAGTTATATTTACGCACACCTGGTGGGGAAAGGGACACTGTCCTCTTTGTTCCTGGGGTTTCGCATGTCTCCATTCTGACATGCGGTCTGAAGCTTGTCTTTTCCACACTCAACTTACAAGGTCATCACAGCTTTTGTGAGTAGCCTTTGTGAATTTGCCAGAACGTTGCCTTTGTTGACAACGCTGTAATTAATCCTGACAATCTACTCTTTGTAGCAGTACTTCACTATTAATAAAACCTGGTTTTAGAGAAGGTTGAGAGTCACTTGTGAACAAGGCATTAATTCCCCTGACAAACTAACGTGAACCTTATTTTCCTTGTAGCTGTATACAGCTCTTCTACTCTGTGCGGAATATATTCCAGCTGTTCTATGACGTAGTGCCAACATACCACAAGTAAGCGTGTTTGTGTGCGCGTGTGTATTACCTAGGGCCTGTTTTGGAGAGACAGCAATGCTGTTGGAACTGCCCCGCTTGTCCCCAGTTGGTCCACCATAGCTGGAGATGACTAAGGGCTTCCTCCAGCAGCAGAAAGCAAGTACTCTTAATCTATCGTTAAGTCGTACCTGCTGCAGAATAGATGCTTGAGAGTTTCTGAGTCGGCAGTCTTAGGACCAAGGAGGTAGTTGCAGTTCTTGAACAGTTGTGTTGGGATCCGGCCGTGTTACCTTGACCCCAGAACTGATGCAGAGATTTTTCATGATGTTCTTCCTGTAAAAAAGAGAGCAGCAATGAAGATTGAAAGTATACAATTCTGTTAGAGAACGCTGGGATATTACTGAAAAGGGCTTCTCCCTTTTCCCCACCACCATGCTATAGCAAAGCATCTTCCTGTTTGAAAGTCCATTGCTAGAAACAATGTGGATAAAACACATTAAATGCTTTTATTCCGACTAACGTTTTTATCGGATATTGCCTACAGTTAGTTACTTGCAACATCTGAGACAGACCGCGGGTTTCTCTAGGGTAGGCATGACAAGTTTTTGAACAGAGCCAGGTCTAAATAGATACGTTTCTTCCTTTTCCTCTTTCCTGGGACAGAGAGAACCTTCAGAAATTACCCCAGCTGGCAGCCATTCACCACAACAACTGCATGTACATTGCTCACCACTTGCTCACCCTGGGCCACCAGTTCCGATACCGCCTGACTAACATCCTGTGCGACGGAGCAGCTACTTTTGTAGATCTGGTCCCTGGTTTTAGGAGACTCGGTAATTTTACCTTTCAATATTGAAATATATTGATGGATGACATGGTAATTAATCCTGGCAGTTGTTGCCCAGTGATTTAACATGTGGCTACTGATTTGAGCAGTGGATTGTTACTGAAGCGTTTTGGACAAGCAGCAAGGATGTTTTCTAGCCTGGGAAGCCTGATAGAGCGTTACGCCCCTAAGCAAGACGGCTGTTTAGGGCTTGACTCTGAAACCCCGCTATTCTTGTCCAGCACATAGTTCCAAGAACAGTTCATTATCCAGTGAGATGTTGTGGCACCCAGCTATTTTGGGATCAGCTGCTCAGTCCTTTGATATTTTCTTTAGCTTATTCTACAGAAACAAATTCTGAGATAACTTTGTAGGAGGAGCCTGTCATCCATGGTTAATTCTCCTACTTGGCGCTTTTGAAAAAGTGTTGTAGCAATGCAAGAGCTTACCAAGTGTGTGACTGGGCCTGGTTAAATTGGCTCTATGAGACTATTTAGAGACTGGAAATTCCTTTGAAAATAAAACGTTATAGCAAGTTCGTTATTCAGCACGTACAATCTCTAAATTGGCAGAGCAAATTTAATAATTGCTTAATTGCTTCTCTCTGCTTGTTTTTGTTCCTAAAGGGATGGAGTGTTTTCTGGCCCAGATGCGAGTGCAGAAAGGAGAAATCCTGGAGAGGCTGTCAAGTGCCAGGAATTTTTCTAATATGGATGATGAAGAAAATTACTGTGCAGCAAACAAAGCAGTAAGACAGGTAAGCGAGGCAATTAAAGCCAAATATCCTGTTGTCTGTAGATGTTGTCCTTGGGAAGGAACAGTCTGTAATCTCAGTCCTGAGAACTGTGCAATCTTTCAGCAGAGTGGAACTTTGCAAAACAACGGTTTTCTGGCATGATTTTTTTTTTCCCCTGGGCTGTGTCTTTTTGTAAAATCAAAGCATGCGGAGACTTCAGTGCCTCTTGCACCAAACTGAAAATCTTCTTAATCTTGAACTTTTGTTTACAGTACATTTGTAATGGTTTTCTTTTTTCAAGGAAAAGATTGTCACGCTCTTGATGAGCCTTAATGCAAACTGAAATTGTTTCATTCTATTTCGTTCATTTCTAGGAATGTCTGCTCTGTGCAATAGCAGATGCTTCATTGCCTTTTGCTTCTTCCAAACTGGTTTCTGACCATGTGTAGTCACCTTGTTAGTGGGTGCCTCTCAATGTTATTTTTGCTAACAAAGATAACACGCAGCTCTTACCTTCCAGGTATTGCATCAGTTGAAGAGACTGGGAAAAGTCTGGCAAGATGTTCTTCCCGTGACCGTGTACTGCAAGGCTATGGGGACTTTGCTGAACACAGCGCTCTCAGAGATTGTCACTAGGATTGCTGCCCTAGAGGTAACTGCAGGAGGTGGACGTGCCCGGCCTGGGGTGGTGTGAGCAGCTAGCATTTGGGACCTCTAGAAGTTCTTTCCAAGAACAGGTTTCAGGGGAACAGTTATCTTTCACAGAAATTACAATTGGAGTCCTGTGTAGGAGAAACGTTCAAGATACCAGTAACTCACATCCAGTTGAGTTCATATATACTACAGCAATTCCATGACTATGTAGTCTAGGGCAGAGACAGGGAAATGGCTGTGATTTCACCTTAGTTTGGGTTTAGGTGCATCACTCCTACTATAAACATTTCTATGAAGGGATCTCTTTCTTTGTTCAAGGCACAGGAGTTAACTGTTGTCTCAAACTCCCGCTATTCTGATACTCTCATTCAGTCTGTGCATCTCTAATGAGCGTCTCCATGCTACCTGGGCGCCAGATGCTGAAATATGTTTGTTCAATTCTAGGATATCTCTGCAGAAGATGCAGATAGGTTGTACTCCCTCTGTAGGACCATGGTGGAGGAAGGACCCCAAGTTTTCACCCCATTACCTGAAGACGACAAAAATAAGAAATACCAAGAGGAAGTTCCAGTCTACGTGCAGAAATGGATGACATTCAAAGAGCTGATGATCCTCCTGCAAGCCAACCTCCAGGAAATAGTAGATCAGTAGGTGTCTTCCTTTTCAGTTAGTCCTTCGCCTCAATCACAGGGAGCTGGGAAGCAGCCTGACGTCAGCGGGGCACTGCACTCAGGGACTCTGTTCGGATGGAAGGCACTCACCGTTAGTAAGGATCAGATAGCTGCTCCTGGGGCCGTTTCTTGGCTGTACGTTTATAGTCCTTTTCAAACTTGCCAGTATATTGCCAGTATACTCTGCTGCCTCCTGCCAAGGCAACGACAGAAAACCAGGTGCCATGGAGAGCCAACCACAGCGTGATTGTGCATCCCCCTTGGCTTCTCTCACGTTCAGAAGCATTTCACAGTTGGCAGCCTGGCATTTTGCCTACTGCTTTTGAGGTTCCTTGTGCCTCGCTGCTGCAATCGTTCCGTACAATCAGCCTCTGCTTTTTAGATGCCGTTTCTTGCTTCTTTGAGCTTGTAAGGGGGAATTCACCTGACTTATACATGAGGATTTGCATAGTTACTTCTACGACTTCAGTGGGGACAAGTTGTCAGAAGCCAGACGTTCCCTGTTCACAGCTGCCTCACAGGTACATCCGAAGGGCCAGAAAGCATGAGCATGCTCTGCTCGGCAGGCTGGGCCGCAAAGGTACCAGCCACGGAGAAAGCAGGCAGGGAAGGCGGTTCCTCTTCTGTGCTCTGCTCATTGCTGCTCTTGGAACCGCGTTAGACACCAAAGGTTCCCAACTCTACTTCCACCTAGGCATAAACCACTCTCCCCCCACCCAGTTGTTTGGGAGGTGAATGGGAATTTTGCACACACAGGCTTTAGGCTTATTTTGGAGAAGGAAAAGGCACAGTTTGTACCGAGTGCAAAAGTCACCTCACAACCCGTTGCTTTATATACCTAGCTAAACGATTCTGGACTGAAGCTGCATGCAGCTAATAAGCTGCTAACTGGATTTGGTGTGTCTTCAAACTTCCTACTGTAACCAGTGCTCAGAAGGCTTGTTTTAACATGACATTTCTGCGCAGTTTGCTTAAACAAAAATCTTTCTCTCCTTTGTAGGTGGGCAGATGGGAAGGGGCCTCTCGCGGCTGAATTCTCCGCAGCTGAAGTGAAGAGTCTGATCCGAGCCTTGTTCCAGAACACAGAAAGGAGAGCAGCAGCCCTAGCCAAAATTAAATAACTGTGTTTACTCCTACATGTTGCATCTTCTGATAAAGCAAGAGCAAACTGAGTCTTTCAAAATATTTTTTGGATTTGACCCATCTTGTTTATACTGGTATTAAAAAAAGCTTAGCATTAGGTAAGTGCTTCCTGGAGGCTTGGCTGAGGGAGAAGAAACATTTCCTAGCTCAATATTTGTAGGGCAAATAGGATGGCACTGGGAGTCTGGGACCAGGAAAATCAAAGGCAGACAACACAGACACTAACAGCTTATGCTCCATCTGCCAGGCAGAGTTTGGGCTTGAAAATTCCACCTCCTGCCCTGTTCTCCAGGGGTGTTCTGGCCAGATCCGAGTGTTCCTTCGTGAGCTGGTGGGTGTACAGTCCTGGTGAAGAAGAGAAGCTTTTTCCGATGTTTGCTAATTTTTGTTCTCTAGGATTTCATCTTCCTCAGAAGCCCAGCATAGAGAAATAAATCACGTATGTGACATCTCTTTGTGGAAAGAGGCACTGTGTAATGTCATCTCAAGCTCGCTTGCTTTAGGGTCTGGTAGAAGGATTTCTCGTTCTCAGCAGTGAATCTTATCTACGCAGGTTTACATCAGGGGCAGGTAGCTCCTTTGTGTCTTACCTCTTCTGTTCCTCCAAATTACACTTGAAACCCACAGACTTCGGTAGCTTTTGATACCCGTAACAATGCTGCAGTGCCAAACTTTGCTCTCTCCCACCTCAGGTTTCCCTCAAGAGCAGACGTCAAGTGGGTGAAAATTTAGCAGGGGGAGGAGGAGAGCCTGTTCTGAGCAACCTGTTCATGAAGTCACAGGGTTTTGCACAAGTGGCAGAATTCTTCATGGCTTTATTTCTCATGGAAAATGCCTTTAAAATGACTTAAAATTTTTCAGTCTCACTTTGCCGACTGTAGAACCCAGTTCAACTCCTTCCTTTACTTTGTTGTGTGTGAACTAGGTAGGTCTGGCACCTGTTTTTCTGGTAGTAAGTTTTCTGTCCTTTATCATAGAGTTGTTCAGGTTGAAAGAGACAGTTAAGATATGGGGTCCAATCGTAAACCGTAAAGTTTCAATCACAGCTTGATGTTTTGAATCCGTTATCTACCATCGTACCATTTCCATTTGCACTTTTGTCTGACTTCTGTTCGCATTTCTGAGCGTTGGTGCAGGGCCCAAATTGCAGCTGGCTTTCACATCACACCTCAGTTATTGCAGAACAGCCTGGCCTGGCATAGGGAGGGGGAAATGCAGGTAAATTGGCAGTTGGACCGAGTCGGGATGCAGCAAGGAAGGGAGATACTGAAGCAAAATCTGACTGCCGCTTAAAAATCTAGCTTTTTCTTTTCTTCCCCTCCAAGTAATTTGTCAGAAGGCTGAGGGTGGTCCCGTAACACTTGCCTCTCACGGGGTCCCTGTCTCTTTACACATAGCAATCAAAAAAATCACCTATTTTGAAAAAAACGCCACTGCTCCCATGCGGATTGTTCACAGAAATGTAATTTGCTATTTTCTTTAATAAACTATTTATACCGAGCACGGTTTGTAGTGTTGTCTGGAGATTCTCTTAGGGTTACAGTAACACAGTGTGAATTAGTCCTGCACCGTTCTCCACTTACTAGGCAGAAAGGGCAGAGCATTGCTCTGCGAAGTCTCTCCTTGCCTTTAGTAGATCTAGTTAAAAAGAAAGGCAAAAGAGGGAATGAGTACTGTCAAAGAAGTTGTCCCAGAGGTTCGTGCGTTAGGGGTGAACGTAGGTTAGTGAAGAAAGGAGCCGCAGTAGGATGCGGCGTTGGGATTCGTCTCCGCAACACGCGTGGCTGTAGGGCGGGCGGAACGCCTGCCTGCCTTCGCTCCAGCTCACCTCCGTGACGCGATGGATCCAGGGCAGCAGCTGAGCCACGTTGGTATAAACCCCAGGGCGGTTGGGTTCAGCGCAGCCCTGGCCCCAGCTCACGATGCCGACCAAGCGCCAGGCGAATTCGTCCCGGCAAACCAGGGGGCCCCCGCTGTCACCCTGCAAGACAGAGGAAGCAGCTCTGCCCCGCTGCCAGCCGGGCTGCGACCCCGCCGGCCGTACAAGCAGCTGAAACACGGGTACAACAGCCCTGCCAGGCCTCCGCCTGCCTTCCACGAGGACGGCCACATCTCGGCGCAGCGATGACACCCACACTGGGCTCAGCGCTGCAGGGTGAGATGTGCTGCCCCTGCTTACTGCCAGCCGTCGCCACTGGAGCATAACGGGATTGTACAACACATCCCTCCTTTCCAGAGCCAGCACGCGACAGTGACCCTTCGGCTACCTGGCAGGCGTCTATCCTCCCCTGCAGGTAGCCAGCACACAGCATCCTGGCGGTCAGCTCGCCGGCGTACACGCACGAACTATTGCACCGCTTGGTCCCAATTAAGGGGACGAGCGCTTCCTTCAGCGTCTCGGTGACCTGCGCTGGGGAGGGAGAAAGACGCCACGGGGGAGACAGGATCTGCAGGGGAGCCGGGGGGGAAGAGCAGGGCAACTAGCTGGAGAAGTCAAAAGATGGGAAAGTTGGGATGACTTTATGGGATTAAACATGGCCAGGCACACAGGAGCTGTGGATGGAGGGTGCAGAGCTGCTGGAGCAGGGGTGGGATGAAGGCAGGAGGGGGCGTTTGCGAGATGATGAGCGGCGTGGAAGGGGCTGGCCAGGGTCAGTGGGGAGCACGGGGACAGCCTCGGGTCAGTGCCGAGCAGCAGGGACAAGATGAGAGCTTACCTTGGTCCGGTCTGGTATAGCCCCAGCCCGAGACCCAACACTGGGTGCCCTGGAAGAGGTCCTGGTGGGAGGGCGGCAGGCACACGGCACGGATGGCATCTGCGGAGAGGGTGAGGGGGTGGGTGCCAGGCCAGCGGGGACAGCTCGGGCCGTGCTGAGCAGGAGCAGCCAGGCAAGGGCTGCGGAGCCATCAGCCTGCAGAGCCTGGCACGTTGAAGAGAAAAGGCTCTCGGGCCAGCTGCTCTGGAGACTTCAGCTCCCATAGCCACCTTCCCAGTAATTCGCAGCTCTGGCGTGGGTTGAGAAATGCCGCACTGCTGCATGTGCTGCCTCCCAGGTGCCAGGCTGGGAATCCCCAAAGAGCCGCTCTGAACTGGCAAGTTCAGGACAGTCTGGGTTTCAGCCACCTCTTAATTGCAGGATCAGATCGACAACTCCACAGAGGGGAAGGAGGACACAACAGCACCATGACAGCAGCTTACCTGAGAAATTCAGGGGGACTTGGAGCTTCATCAGAGCGATATCGTAGTCTAGGCTATCGTCGTTATAAAGCGGGTGGTAAATTATTTTCTTTACTGACACCCCAGCCTCCTGCTTGGTCGAGCCATGAGCGATAATGCCGGCAAAAACCAGCCAGGCAGAGGCTTGAAGCCGCCTGTAACTGAGCAGAGACACAGGGTGCCTCTTACTGTAGGGCAAGAAGCGCCACAGCCTGGGGGAAGGGCAGACATAAAGTGGCCCCGAGGCTGGGCACAGGGTAGCCCGGCGGTACCTGTGCACGCAGTGAGCCGCCGTGACAATCCATTCGCGTGCCAGCACGGAGCCTCCGCAGTGGTGCTGGGAGCCGTGGTACAGGCTGACCTGCCAGGGCCAGCGCCCGGGGGGCACGTCTGCCCCCCCGACCACCCGCGCAGCGCCGGGGCGCAGCCCACACTCTGCAAGGCAGCGGGGAGCAGGCGTCAGGCACGGCTCCGGGTGCCAGACCGCGGGAATGAAGGAACCACTAGACCCAGGCGGAGATCTTGGGGACACAGGAGAGAGAGAGGGGCACTCACCCAAGCATTTCAGAGCCACGACGCGACCCGATTCACAGCTGCTCCTGCACGGGGATAAGCCTCTGGTCAGAAAATACATAAACCAGCATCCCTGGGGCACTGGGGAGCTCCAGGGCAGCCGCGGCAGTCCCCAAAGGAGCGGCTCACTGCACAAACCCAGGACAGATTTCTACGTTCTTGAGCCTGAAAAGGTGGCCTCTTTTTTTCCCCAGCCCCACCAGCAAACTCTGCTCGCCCCAGACCTGCCCTCACCTGATCTGCCACAGATCTTCCAGGCTGCCTTCATGGTGGGGTCTCACCTGAACAAACTCCTGGGTATCATTCACCTTGACGTCTGTCAGGTTCACTCCTTTCTGATGGATCATTCTGCAGAAAAAAAAAAAAACAAACCGTAAGTGTCCCAGGAACGACTTGGGACCTGCAGGGGATTAGGAATTTAACCCCACCATGGGAACAATGGTCCACAGTCCTGCTGCTCTGGCAGCCCGGAATGAAGCTCCTTGGTGGGAAGGATCTTCCGCAGCTCTTCTGGCAGGTCCCCACGCCAGCCCGAGAGCCGCTTCCTGCCCTGCGCTCACCACGGAGCTGCCCTGACAAACCTCCCAGCCTTCAGCGCCTGCTTTTGCCAAGATCATCCCCCTCGGAAAAGGGTGAGTAGGGGTTGAAGCGGCTGCCTCTGCCATGCCCACCTGAGATGCCCGAGCTGCCGGCAGAGCAGGGTGCCCAGGGAGAGACTCCAGCGCTCATGGCATGCCAGGAGCCAGCCAGGGTGGCCTTCCACCCGTGCTTCCAGCAGGGAGTTTGCCACATTGATTCTGAAAGACACTAAAACCATTCCATTAAAAAAAAAAAACACACAAAACCAAAACCCCACACAACTACAAACCCCAGAAAAATGCATTTGGAGCAATTAGAAACTATACAAGAACCTATTTCCCTATTCTCAGTGCCCGCGTGGCAGCTCTGCTGCGTGACTACATGCAAGAGAGTCCTGCAAGAGTTGCCTTTGCTGTAGGATCGATCGCTCCATGCAATGAAGCCGTAATGCTGGGGAACGCAGCAGGACTGTAAAGCAGAGCGAAACAATCGCAAGCCGCAGCTGGAAGAAGCTAACAGATCAACAAGAGATATTTATTATTAAAGAGCATCTTTTCTGTTCTTGCTGGGCCTGGCAGGCACTGTCCTGCACGCTGCTCCCCTCTCCCCACCCTCCGTGGCAGCAAGCAAAGATGTAAACCTCTCCTGGGAGCTCCACGGACCACGGGGCCTTCCTCTTCACCATCACTGCAGGCTGGGATCGCATCCGGCTCCTGCGGTGCTGTGAAGCCCTGGTCTAGCTGGGGCTTCTTCAGGTGTCTCACTTCAGGAAACAGAGAAGGGGGTGGAGGTGGACTCACACAGCCTGGGCAGCATCCGAGGATGCACGATATCGGGAATGATCCTGCACTGCCCACCGGAAGAGGCGGTGAACCTCCCGATGGGCAGAGCCACAGCTTGCTGATGGCACCACAGCAACCAGCAGCAGAGCCCGCACCAGCCACATCCCCCCCGTCCCAAGCCACAGCTTGCCGAGCCAGGAGCTCCCATCACCACCACCTCTGCTGCTGGGACCCCAGACTCACTCGCCAGTTTGGCGGCTGGGCTCTGCCCGCAGCGGCAGGGCTGTCCTGGCGCAGACACTGACCTAGGAGCCATGTCCCCGCCGCTGTCCCTGCCAGCAGCCCGGCGAGCCCAAGCAGCAGGAACAGCCTCCTGACCGTGCAGACAGTTTTGAGAGATGCGTTAGCAGAATCTTTAAGAAACAGAGAGAGAGAAAGAGGATTAACATGGTCTTGCCCGTCTCGCAGCACTATCAAGCCCCTGGGTCACTATAGACCTGTTTCTCAGACTCACCCGATCCTTTCCCTGCAATGCCAGGAGGTGAGCTATGGCCATGGATCCTGAGGGAGGTCAAGACTGGGACACCCACCCTGTTCCCAAAGCCCAGACATAGCTCACCCACCGTGCTCCTCCGGGGAGGCCCATGTCCTCCTTGCTTCCCTCCCTGGCTCTGCTGTCGGGCTCTCACGGCTTCGCCCAGCATCCTCCATGCAAGGTGGCTTGTCGGGAAACTGCTCGGCTTCGGCTGGGCTCTAGGGAAAGGAGCGGAGTCACAGGGAGCACATCAGCAACAGAGGTCTGATGGAAGGGGACAAGCTTCAAGCGATGACACCGCTGCCCAGGCTGGCTGCTGCAGCAGGGGGGGAAGGCGAGGAAGCACTTCTCACCACAACAGCGAGGAGCGGGGCTGCCGCCGAGCCACGGGAGCCGAGCGCACGGCTGTGCCGTGAGCCAGCTCAGGTTTCCCTCTGCACGCTCCGCATGCCGCCGTGCATGCGCGCCCCGGCCGCACTGGAGGGACCCCGTCTCTCGTCACCCACCCCCACCACTGCCAGGGCCCCTGCAGCAGCTGGGGGGATCACTCAGCAGCCCCCTGGAGCCACTGCCCCGGCTGGGGAGCCCCCAGGGAAAAGCTCCCTGGTGACCTGCCAAGCCAGATCAGCAGCTGTTGAGTTGTCTCAGCTCTCAAACCCATCTTCCACCTGCTGCCCCCCCACCCTTTCCCCCCCGCTCATTATTTTGCCTAGCTGCCGCATGAGAAACGCCCAGTGCGGCCATCGGTGCGAGCAGGGGGCTGCCGGCTGGCAGCCAGCCCTGCCAGTGGTGGGCTCCGGGGCACTGACAGACCTTGGGCACGGGCAGCAGGAAGGACCCCAGCCTTGTTAGCTGTTAGTGGTTACGTTCAGGGAGACAAGACCTTGGGGAACAAAAATGTCCTAAGCCGGGAAAAGATCAGAAGCGCCAGCCTGCGGCTGCTTTTTATCCCCCTCGTGGCTCAAGCCAAGCGCCTGCCCGCTGGGACGTGCAAAGGACAACTTTCCTGCCCACTCGCTGCCTTAGGGGTGTGCTGTGAGGGCTGGTGGGCCCCGTCACTCAGCGAGACACTCCCCAACCCCTGTGCAAGGAGACCTCCAGGGAAACAGCCCCACCTCCAGGAGTGATGGATCTTCCCTGGGGTCTCTTGGCTGGAGCACGCACAGAGCAACAAAGGTCAATCAGCAGCTCTGCGTTCAGCCTCAGATTTTCCGGGTAATTTCTTGCTGCTGAAAGATGCCTGGCTGGCATCCCACGGGAAGGGAAGAGTTTCTAACCTGTGGCTTGGGTACCGGCTCTCCCACGCTGGGGCACGAGACGCTTTTCTTACCAGCGCAGTGCTCTCACGGCAGAGGTGGATCAGGAATCCCCCAAGTGCTGCTGGCCCCCAGCTGGCACATTGCACTGGATTGGGAACTGGACAGGGACAGCAGCAGGATCACCTTCGTCACATTGCCCAGGAAAGAGAGGGGGAACCCACGCCGAAGCTCTGGTTATGGATGAAACAGCTACGGCACACAGCCGAGGTGGATGCAGGATGAACTTTGTGTAGCCAAGTTTGTAAGAGTTGTCAAGCTGTCAACACACAAATATGAGTTCAAAAGCCGTTACGGAAATGAGACGCAGGCAGCGAGCTGCACAGTCAGAGATCACCACCACCACCAGAGACTCCTGCTGCGGCAGCAGCGTCCAGAGTCCCTGTGAAGAGCCCCAGGGTCCCGGAGCGCCACACAGCCCGTCTGCACAAGCAGTTTGCTGGCCGTGCCCCTCTCTGGCTGGTTATACCCCATCCAGAAATACTAAGATGGCCATCTCCAGTTAAGTCAGTTAGAAGGCTAATTTCCCCTCCGTGAGAGATGAGACCAAGTACCAATTTCAGCACGTCTTAAAAACAAAAGGCATCTGAAGCAGACTTTAAATAGCTGTTCTCATGGAAGAAAGCCTTTTCTTATTTACACACTTCTCCATCCCCCCAAGATACAGCTGATGGCTTGTTGCTCAAAATATCAATGAATATTTAATGCTATTTACTCAAGGAAACTCCTATGAATATTTCATGATAGCCCTGCCTTGCAGGTTCAGGCTGAGGTTTGGGGCTGTCGATGATGAGCGTCGTGCCACAAGTCCAAGCTGTGCCGAGGGGCAGCGGCGGCCGCTGGCTCCTGGAGAGACGCGCCAGTGCCGCGGGAGCCGCACGCTGCCCACGCTGCTGCAGTTCCCTGGGGACGGGCTCCTCTTACAGCCTGGTGCCCTGCAACCTCTCAGCTGGCGCGAAAACTGGGGGCCTTTTTTCACTTTAAAAAACGAATCGGATTTTTTTTCCTCTTCTCCATGCCCCTCTTCTCACTTGGCGCCCAGGGCAGGAAGCGGGGAGGCAACGGGCAAGGCTGCGCGCATCCCCCAGGTCGCAGCCCCTTGCGCTGGCGCATCCCCCGGACCGCGGCGGGACTGTAGGTGGTGCTGGAGCACCGGGGAGCGCCCCTGCCTGCAGCCTGCCCCGTGCTGGGGGGCTCAGAGCGGGGGGAAAGGAGACAGGAGCGCCTTCCAAAGAGATGCATCAGCGGCAGCCCTTACAAAAAAAAAAAAAAAAGACGCATCTATCAGTCTGCACTACCTCACTACTGAGTCACACTTCTTTTTTTCTTTTAAAACTCATTAAAAGGAAAATCAATATTTCTATCCATTCTGCTTGCCCGCAAGAAGAAAATAGTGACTAAAATGAGAGCCTGCAAAATTAAACATTGACACGCAGATGGAAAAGGTGGGAAAGGAGGGAGGGGAGCATTGTAGCTTTTTCCTCCTAGCTTTCATCTTTTTTGTGTGTGTGGCTCTTTAGAAAAATAAAATAAAAAAGAAGCAGTAGTGATCACAGACATTGACAACTGCTAAAATGCCCATGTGTCGCACGAATACCTGACAGGCAGCAGAGGCGCTGTGAAGCATAAGATGTTTCCTCTGTCATTTTTCTCACTTATTCCCATTGAAACACACTTCCCTTGCCCACCTGAGAGTAGGAAGCAAAGCATAACTGCAGAGCAACAAGCCAGATGTTAGCTCACGCTGCTGTGACACCAAAGCTGATAGAGTCATGGCCACGCACGGCAATGTGAACATCGAGCCTACAGTTTGCCAAATGACTGACTTTGAACTTGTGCGATAACAAGCAAAAATCCTCTCCAGTTATTCAGTCAGTTCTTTTGAGATTAGCAAGAAAAGGTCACTTACCGGCACATAAAATTGCATATTGAGCAGCTGACCCTGATGCATTCTCCTCCAAACTCACCTGAGAGGCTGCTGGGCATTTCCCAGCCGGGACAGGAACCCAGAACAAGCCCGGGGCTTGGCTCTTCTCCAGCCAGGCACTTCTCAGCAGGCGTCCTGCTCCACAGCTCTCCCAGCCTGCTTCCCAGCAGCAGCCTGCTAGGTGACTCCAGAGGGCCTGGGAAGAGGGGCTGCCGGGGTGCCACAGCTCTTAGGCTCTGCATTACTTTATGGATACGGATTGTGGCTTCTGCCTGCGGTTTTGTGGTAGCATCAGCATCACAAACTGTGCCCATTTGTGCTGGGTGCAGGAGCAAGGCATCGAGAGCCACTCTCCTCCCAACAAGCTTTCACCCTGGGGTGAGTTTTAGCCCACGTGCCCAACACATGAAGTTCTTGAAGCAGCTGTAACAGCCAGCTGCTAAATACTGCTTACTTTAATTATTTGTTTTAGCCTGTGCTCAGATTGACCCTTCCTTTCCCATACAAAAGCTGAGCTCTTCCTTGGGGATTTAGCCAGAGGGACGCTAAGCCTCCAAAAATAGTGCTAGGAAAAAAAAAATCAGTTTTTCTCATCAGGCTTTAAAGCCCCTTTCCTGTTGGTGCATGCTATACCTGTTGTCTCAAGTACATATTGTAAAACCCTTCCCGCGGCCTCTGAGCTCTCCCATTCAGACCGCCACAGCTGGACAGCTGTGGTAGGAGCAAAACAGTATTTTGGTTTTAATTAGGGCTGGGAGCTCCCAGCAATATTTGCTGGATTCAACGTCTCAGACGGCAGCCAAGCTGAGGGGTCTGTTGCTTACCACGTGCCAAGTGAGTTTGCCTTTTGGAAAACAACGCAAGCTCCTGCTTTGTGCTCCGAGGGAGACCCAGTGTTTAAGTTCTTACATATGAAGCACTGAAGTGTGAAGCTGCAGACTACCAATGCAAAACCCTGGGAGCCTGAAAAATCTCTGTACTTACCCCAGAGGAACTCAGGAAGAGGAGGCCCAATAAAAAGCAGCCAAGTAAGCCTCAAGCAAGGCAGGATTCATTTGATCTAGGACGAGAGCGCATTCAACCTCTTACTCCTAGACTGCTGAAGCAAAAAAGGAGGGGGCAGTAAATGAGAAACAATCATTTACTTAATGCAGGAGCTGGAGTTGACAGGGTTTCCTGCCCGTTCCGCCTGCCTGGTAGAAATCGTGGCATACACCTGTGTGCAGAGGGGAGCTGGTGCAGCGACAGAGAGGGCGGCGTGAGCCCGGCGCCGGGCAGAGGCAGCTCCTCGCTTTCTGAGCGAGTACCAGCTTTGAGAGGGAGAGCAGCGGCGTGTCCCAGCGCAGCGTGACCCGCTACCGAGTGGGGAACAGGAGCGGCGGCAGCAGGAGGAGGTTGCACTCCCACAGAGGAGTGGGAGAAAGTGAGGTGTTCTGAGCACACAAGAGCCACAGCCCCAGCGCTGGCAGGGACAGGACCTCCCCATCCAGCTCCCGGGGGTCTGCAGGGGTAGGGAGAGGAGGAGACCTCTGCCCCTCCTGCTCGGCCGGGCTGCAAGCAGCAGCCTCGCAGGCAGCGTTCCCCGCAGCAGCCCGGGGAGGTTTCACATCCGCAGCTTTGAAGAACTCTGAAAAGTCCCGAGCTCCGCGGGAGAGAAGGCTTTCATCTGCCTTGCCCTGCCCAGGGGTGCTGCTGCACGCAGTACGGCTGCGGCTCGCACCTGCTTGGCGTTCCTTTGCAGGAAAGCCGTCAAAAATCCCTGGATTGCTCCCACCCTGGCCTAAAGAGGGCTGTGCCCAAAGCTCTCCAGGGCTCACTGGGGAGACAGAATGAGGCAATGCGGCCACCACCTCAGCCTCTTGCCCTCTGTTGGATCATTTCCTTCCTTACCTCACTTCTCTCTCTCCTTTCAGTCTCCTATCTAATATAAGTGCTTCTCCATGCGATAAGGCAGACTCTGTAAGCCTGTAATGAGAGAAAAGGACACAAGCAACAGCCTAAAACCTGCCTAATCCTGCTAGCAGTCAAATCTCATCATGGATAATGAGTTCTGATGTCCCAATTGTGTTTTCCCAGCAGTGATGCTGTGGTCCAAAAAAAAAAAAAATCAAATCAATAAACTCCCAAACAGGCTTCCAACGCTCACACCCCCAAGTGTTTCCCAACCCCTTTTCACCACTACCTGCCTGTCCCCATCCCCAGTTATTCATCATTTCTAGAAGGATTTAGATGTCTCTGGAAGGAGGGTAAACCAGCTTGCTCTAGGCCCATCACTGCAGTAACGGCAGAGTTTAATCTCTCTCAACATCGCGCTCACGCCTCCGTAAGAAGCAAGACCTGCCAGACCAGATCTGACTAGCTGTCCCCCTCACCTCGCATCTTGTCTCCAAGGCCGATATCCCAAACGTGATGGGAACTCTCCCTCATGGTGGGAAGGTATTCACTAAGACTGTTTAACCTCAGGCAGCGGGATGTACTGACATGAAGGAGGAGAGTTTTTATCCTGTACGCATTTAATGGAGCCACACATCTTTCCATATTTCATACAGATGTCCAGTCCTATTTGGACATTTCCATGGAGTAAAGTCGTAGCTCTAAGCTTGATGTGTTGTCACCATGTTGTTCACTGTAATGATTTATTTCATATCCCCTACTGCACGCTGAGCCCCCGCACACCCTCTCGCCAGCCGAACACCCCCCATGCCAGACTCCCTCCGTGCAGTGTCCCACTGCGTGGCGCGGCTCCCTGGACACGAGCAGCCCTGTCCTGGGGCAGCTCAGCACGGATTTGCCTGATGCGTCTCCCGCTGCAGCAGGGAGGCACGTGCCCAGCAGAAACTGGCCACTGCCCTGTTCCTGCCTCTTTCCCAAAGTAATTTGCTATGTAATGATTATAGAGTTGAGGCAAGGCAATTTCAGGAAAACGAGTTTCTCTGTAGAAGGAATTGAATAGAGGAACTACCATAATAACCTGATACAATCATTTATTTTAAGAGCAACTGGCACCACGTGAAGCCAATAGACACAATTTAGAGGCGATTCGCTGCAGGGACTGTACCACTTTCTGGGTCTGGGGCATGGCAGAAACCCGAGGCTCTTGCTCCAGAGAAGTAAATATCAAGACTTCTAAGGGAAAAGGTGACAATTTACAGGTCCTGTGAATGTACATCCCCACCCTCCCGTGTCCTAGGGAACATGAGGTCTCGCCACGGTCATTTCCCTCAGCCACCTTGTGCTTCCCTGCAGGAGAGCAGCCAGCCTGCTGATATAAAGCAAAAGGCCAGAGACTTAGCTAAATTAAAGCCTGAAAAGCACACCACAAAAATGCAATGAGCCAGTCAGTTCTGCAGCCTGTTTTCTCATCTCCTGCTTCAGAGGCGCAGAGAGAAATGCGTCCTGACTTCACGGGATGCTGTAACTGTGAGAAGTAATAGGAAACTCAGCCCCAACCTTGAGCAAGGTATTTTCATTTTCTGTACCTTCCAGTTTACAGCTCCTCGCAGGTGGCTCGTGAGATGCACTGTTACTTGATACTCATGTTTTCGTGCTTCTCTAGAGGACTGACAACCAGAAGAGGGTGGGGTCTTGGGTTCTCAATCACCTAATAAATGTAGAATTTAAAGATGTCAGGGATAAAACTGTTTCATTAGCTCTATCATGTTCCAGTGCAAAAATACCCTGAGGCATTTCTTCTCAGAGATGAGTCAAAGAAGAATAATTGTTAAGGAGCAATTAATATTATGCTCATCCTTTTCCATTTCCAAATATAGTTTGTTTTGTCACTTTGTCGGCTGACTCTTTGCCCTTGCAAGCTGCTGAAGACCTGCCACATCCCGGGAAGGGAAAGGGGAAAGACACCTTCAGGAGACTGGGTGGCGTTTCTCCCTCAGCTGTACCCATCCATCCTGTGGAACGTCACAGCCGTGGTGCAGCTCCAGGGAAGTCACTGTCACGCAGTCAGCATGCAGGACAGCATCTGGGACATGGGACAAACTCTGTGGCATCACAATTGCCGTGGAGGCCAGCACGGAGCCCAAAGCACGGCTGGTCCTAAGCTTGGCTACATGCTGCTGCCCCCCAATGCTTCAGTGGTGACCCGGGCTCACCTGAACTGGGAGAGCTGCTGCCAGCGAGGCCGTGAAGCATGTGGCCATACTGGGCAGAGGGAGACGGGGAGCTTGGCTCTGCTGCCAGATGATCAGGCTACGCCGCATTTGTGCAAATAGAAAGGAACCAATGCTGAAGGTTCAGGAGGCTGAACCACAGCCTGGCCTCACTTCTGCTCTGCTTTTGTCCTATTCTTGCACAGCAACCCCGATTTGGCAACTTGAGGGACACTTCAGGGAGCGGGGTGACAGTCCTGCCAGCAGGAGCCCCGTCCCTCAGCCCACAGCCAGAGGAGCCCGTGCTCACAGTTCAGCTCAGCAAGGCACATCAGGGACAGTTTCTTACTGTCCCTTACCTTCACGGGGAGAAGGCGCAGCATCACAACAATTTCTGTCTGCAAGCTATAGCAATTAGCCACTGAAGATCATAGAACCATCTAGGTTGGAAAAGACCTCTAAGATCATCTAAGTCCAACCGCTGACCCCACTCCACCAGCTCCGCCACTACACCGTGTCTCTGAGCAGCACACCTACACGACTTTTAAACACATCCAGGGGTGGTGGCTCAACCCCCTGTCTGGGCAGCCTGCTCCAACATTTGATAGCTCTTTCAGTGAAAACATTTTTCCTAATGTCCGGCCTAAACCTCCCCTGGTGCAGCTTGACCCCATTTCCTCTTGTCCTATCGCCTGCTACTCGAGAGACGAGACCAGCGCCCTACAACCTCCCTTCAGGTGGCTGCAGAGAGCAATAAGGTCCCCACTCAACCTTCTCCAGGCAAAACAATCCTAATTCCCCCAGCCGCTCCTCGGAAGACATCTTTTCCAGATGACAGAGAGAGGGGACCAGAAGGAGCCCGGGCAGAGACAAGCTGTGACCCGGGCTGGCCTCGCATCCCAGCCAGGGGCAGCAGCGTGGCCCAGACAGGCAGCCTGCCACGCTTGCTGTTAAATACGGCGCCCACTTGCTCTCTTCTGGCCGTCCGGATGAAGTCACTGGCTGATGTAATGGTGGCTGAAGGGCTGCCGGGTCTCGTCTGCTGCCGCACAGCATCGCTGTCTCCTTTGCAGCGGGGAGCAGAACCTCTTCTAGCCAACTCCTTCCCCCGTTAAAAGTAAAAAAACCCACAAAACAAAAACACACACAACCACCAACCAACAGGAAACACCCCAACTCAGAAGTTTTCACAAGTTTCTTAGACTTCGATGATGTGCGGTGCACCAAAGGAAAATACAAATAACCCTGACATTCCGCCCTGCCAAGGTTTGCAGAAGACGAGTGAAGAAAAAACCCAGATATGTGTGAAGGTCCTTTACAGAGCAGCTATCCAAGAGCAATCAAGGACACTACAGTAGGATTACAGTTTCGCTAATAAACCCTTCCGTAAGATGGCACTAAGAGCTGTGAGGGACAGGATGGGCTTGTGAAGTTGGAAATGTGCTGTTATTCCACGAGAGGACAGCTAAACAATCAGATATACTTCTCTGGATCCTAAAAACGTCCTTAAACATACCATCTGCAGGTACTAGGACCGTGTGTACTTTTTTTTTCCCCCCTCCCTTTTCCTGTGCATGCTGCAACTTTGACTCTTGGGCTCCTGCAGAAGCCATTTCAGCCATGGCACCCTGCCTGCATGGTGTGCCTTTCACTGGTTTGGGAATGCCCAGAACACCCTTCCCCTGAAGTGCTTTGCAGCAAGTGACACTGTGCCCTTAATTCACTCTGACATGAGGCAAGGCTTGATATAGATTGCCTCTTGGGTTGCAGAGGTGCCAGGCTTAGGGACAGAAAAACAGATAAGGGAGTGACAAAAAGTTCTTAAGCACCTCGCTAGTGCCCTGGGCAACACAGGACTTGCAAAACTTTTCAACTGGAAAGCACCTTCTGTATGCTCAGGTGTGGACCTGCCCTATCTCTGCTAATCAGCATATTATCCTCCTCATGCCTGAAATACCATCTTTAACTTGTTACAGACTGACTCCCAAGAGTCCAAGTTAGGAAGCTGCAGCAGAGCCTTAGAGTTCTGGGGGTTCAGAACGTCCTAATTTTCTTCTCTTCTCACATACACTTTCTACTGGAGCATACTTGTATCAGCATAGCTTCTTTCTTCAAAGAGTTTTTCCTCGCTGGAGAGTTTATTCTCCTCCTGCTCATTCTAAGGAACCTGCAATCATTTCTCATCTCAGCCTTTATTTTACTCGGCTAAACAAGCTACACCAGGCTTAGGGGAGACTTCTTTTCCAGGTTGAATGCATTGTGTCCAGTATGAATGGCCCATTATTCCAATGAGGTTTCAGGGCTATTAACATCTTCTGCCTCTCCTGGCACAAGCTTGCTTGCTGCACCTTTTCACAGCCCATTGCACTTCTATTCTTACCCACTGAGAGCCCCTCGCTTACTGCAAACATTACTCACTAAACACATGAACTTTTCTTTTCTCCAGCCAAAATTATCTCCTGAGTTTGATCAGGATTTGTGAACAGCTTAATTTCCTCCTGAAGCTCAATTGTTCGGGGAGGCGAGGGAGTATTTAGTACTCTTTTAAATCACTTATTCTGGCTCTATTTTCCCTGCTGTTGCTTTAACAGTGGAAGAGATGTCCTTCACAAACTTGGAGAGTGCAGTAATCTGATCAATTACATCCCTGGACTCTCACACCATATGTTAAACCCGCTTTGAAAAGTCTCCTTTCGGGCCAGATTTGTTCAGTCCAATCATGCCAGTATTAATTCCCTTCCTTCAGAGCCCAGCCCTTGCCAGCACATTGATTTTTTCCACACTCATTCTCTGGCGTGAATTTCCACCCTTTTCTTTCCCCAGTGAGTTCATCCAGATCAGAAAGGTCATGAGATGTAAGCAACATTGAAGAAGCTAATCCTTCAACGGCAGTAGCTGCACACCTTCATCTCCAGTTTCTTCCTCTAAACTCTTCACTCTTTTCAGACATCCTAAATTCCACCCTTCAATGCTTAAAAGATGGACAAAAGCATTTGACAGTGGTGGCAGCAAGAAGGGCCACCCAGGGTGGCCTCTTGGAAGTCAGGGAACAGGAAGCACCGCTAGAGCCCACCTGTGCACTGGAGGGGCCAGCAGGCGCCGCAGGCTGCGACACAGCTCGAGCGATGGACAGACTGACGGCAGCCACGCTTGGTGAGCCAGACACCGAGGTCAAAGTGCTGGATCTTCAAGCGTGCCTAGCATCCAGCGCACCCCCACCAGCATGTATTTAAATGCCTGAAGAAGCCAAGCTGACAGGGTGAATCAAAACGTTTTGAATAACAAACAAAAAAGGGAACAAATTTGCTCTGTGCTTGGGGACTTTGGAACTTAGGGGGAAACTGCAGGTGTGGAGGGTCTCTGGCCCAGCAGCGTCAGACGTCTCCGCAGGCTGCGGCTCTTGTTGGTGCCCGAGTGCAGATAAGAGGCACAAAGATGGGGTGACTTTGTTCACAGCTGCCCTCTCTCTCTCAAGCAGAGACTGCCTGGTGTGCCAGTTGCATTACGCATCTGCGGGCTGCAACTGGCTAAACATCTTTCCCAGCATAAGAGGTGCTGCAGTTCAGTGTCATTAGGCTAAAGTTCCCTTTGCCAATTAACTAGATTTTAATTAATGCAACTCACAGCCTTCCCAGTCAACAGCAGTTAGAGATGTAGAATGTAATAGCAATAAGCAGATTGTAGTCCTTCCAAAGCAACCCCGTCCTGAACGGCTCTCCTTCGCCCTTTCTTTCCTGTTTTTTCTTTTTTTTTTTTCTTTTTTTTTCCTCTCTCTCTCTCTGCAAAGCCCACGGTGGTTACGTGCTGGCAGCAAACCCTCTCCTGGCAGTCCTGCCCCCACACTGAAACTGCAGGCTACTCCTCAGCACCAGGAGCAGATGACGTGCACGTGTTTTTCTTTCATGTTTGGTCAGTGTGGTTTTGCTAAAGGCTTTTCCTTGCTACCGAGAACATATTTACTTTTGCCATTATTACCTGTGGGCTGAGCATGAGTCTGGGTTATTCGCTGTGCACTCCACGTGGTGTTGGCTTTAGCTACAGCAGGTCCAAAGCTTTGCAGACTTGCCTTTTTTGAGGAGACACACTCCAGCCCTGCCTGTACAGCGCACCTTTGTGGCGAGGCCATCCCATGAAGCTGCAGGAGCAGAAAGAGCGACTTGAGTGCACGGTGAGTCGGAGCTACTGAAGGGGAAGGAGGGCAAGGTGAAGGCGATGCTCACAGTGACCACTTGTCACACAGCAGACACTCATTCCGCAGCCTGAAGGTGCTCCCAAAGCAGGATGCAGGGGAAGCCCGATTGAGCTGGCTCAGGCCAAGGAGAGCTGCTCTGCTCATGCCGCCGCTCGCGTGCTCTTGTGGGCAGACAGATGTTTTGCAGCCTCTGCACCCTAAATGCTTTCCCCCCCGCAGGGAACTCTGCAGCCTGAACAAATCCAGCAGCAAGGCATCCGCCTGACCTGCCGAGCCCTCAGCCTCCCGGCTGAGTCTTCCACCCCATTAGCTTCTCTTCTCCCCAGGGGCCACGGGAGAGGCAAGGGTCAGCAAGATGGCAATCAGCTGTCAGAGCCTGCAGTTCCACCAGATGCTTTTCCTGAACTTCTGCCCCTGCTCTCCCACTGTCACTCCATTCTGCGGAGGCTGAGCCGGGGATATTTCTCCCAGGATTTCATCCAGGCTGTTGATCAGTCCACATTAGTAAAACAGGTGCTGCTTCTGAATTCCTTCAGAAATAGCGCTCCAGCATGGGCTTGTTCAGAACAGAGGCCTTTCTAAGGCACATATTGCCCATCTGTGGGCAAGCAGAGCTCCCCAAGGCCAGGGTGAGCCCACGTCTCCCTCCACAGCATCTGCAAAGGCTGATGGTGCTCCTAGCCGCCTCTGCAAGACACAACCTTATCTGCAGCTGCCCAAAAAACACTCTATTCCTCAGCTCCCAGAGGGGTCACTGAAGCCCATGCCAGGGCCAGTAGAATTTTCTGTTTCTGGTTCTTTCTAAAGACCCAAGAGAGAAGTGTTTCATTTGCAGAACTTTTTTGCATTGTGTTCTTCCCTGGGGATACATGCTTGGCAGGGCTTTGGATCTGTAAGGCATAAAATCTACTCGCAATCGAGGTTCTGCCAGAAAGTTATCCACCTGCAAAGATATATAGATCTCTTGGTTCTCATTAGAGCCTGCTAAACACCCAATAAAATTAACTCCGTGCACTCAAGGGGAGCTTTCACTTTTTCTGTGCAGTTAACTTGACAGTATTCCATGTAAATCTGTCATTTTTCAGCCCAGCAGCTTCTCACTCAGCAACAATAAGGTACACCCAGTAGCAGATGGATCTTCCTGCCAGCCTTGTCTTGCACAACGCTGGAGTTAGAGGCTACTAAAACCGACTCCCTTCAGGGGGTGGAAGGGGCTGCCCCAGCCAGCAGCAGCCTTTTTCAGATCCCTCTCCCTGGCTGTATACTCACAAGGACTTTCCTGCCCCTCCACAAGTGGGGCACAAAGTCAAGGCCAGTGCTGTGAAACAAGAACATCCGCCTCAAAGCTCACTCGTACAGCCTATTTAGTCCACATTATGGATCCTAATTATACATATTAAATGCAATTACAGTCCCTACTTATGTAAACAAACATGCTGATTGTAATTACAAATTTATGAAAAGCTGTTATGAATTATAAATTCAGTAGATTCAGTTCAAGAGAAAACCACATCCGAGAGCTTCTGCCCAGGTCCAATCCACTCAGCAAGCGTCAAGCCAGAAGAGACAAGATGCTCCCACAACTATGAATCCGTCCAAGCGGCACTGTGCGAAGGAGCAAGTAGCAAGGCTGAGGACAGAAAGATGGTGAGGACAGGACTTACCATCCACTCTGTTCTTCTGGCAGCACCAGCAGGTTCTGCCACCCTGGTCTGAACCCACGAGCGTGACTGAGGGTGACAGAAAGCCTGGCAAAACCTTGGTGTGACAGAATGAATCACATGAATTTGCTTGTGAAAGCAGGCTCATATAGGAGCCTCTGGGACAAAATAAGTAGTTGTTCTCCCACCCCAGGGAGCACTGAGACAGGCTAGTCTGCATTTCTCTAGGCTACAGAGTGAAAGATCTCCAATGCTTCTAGGCACAGAAATGAGCTCCCCCTTATGCCAGCATTTATCAATGCCACAGCCAGCAGCAATACTCCAAGGCATGATACTTAAGGGAGTAAAATTTCCAAGTAGCCTTTCTTTCACCTTTCTTATTTATTTCCTCCCATAAATTCATACGAAGTAGTTACTAAGCACTTTGCTCTGAAGCAGTGGCCTTGATTCCCCCCCCCCCACCAAGGATCACCCAACACTCAACCCCCAAAATTCCCTTGTCTCCTGCTATTTTCTTTCTGCATGAAGCAGTTTGGCAAATGCAGCCTCCCTCAGGGCAAGCAGGCTTTCTGTTGGGAACGAGCACATTTGCAGAGCAGTGGGAACCAACTGGGAAAGGAGGAAAAAATAAGGGGTTCACTTAGGAACTGCTACAGTACCTGATTACTAAATCAGATATATCATCCCAGCTTACTCTCCTGATGCAAGAGACTCGGCTGTTTTCCAGAAGAAAATATACTCTTCAGAAGTCAGTACCCTCATTAAGTGCGAGGCTTGAAGGAAACATGAACATTCCTCTACATGACAAAACATCCTTGGCACTGACTATTTCCATGTGTCTTCACAGTTCCTATTGCCATCTTTCCTTTGCTTGTTAGACATTTTCCACCTTGATGGCTTCTGGATGCAGAGACTCCCATTTCTGAATTGCCCATTTCTGTGCTCCTAAGCACTCATTTTGCAGTGAGGAATCTATACTGGATTATTATTTTTTTTTCCCCCTTTCCTGAGGCTCCCACCGGACCCTGGGGCATTGCCATTGCCTGCCCTGCGGGGCTGCTGCAACCCTACCCCACAGCCACGTGCGTTCCCCAGGTCCAGCTCCGACAGCTGGCAGGGCTGGCTTCGCTCAGCCTCTCAGAAGCAGCTCCAAGTTTCCTGGCAAGCTGCTGTGCCCAGAGCACATCCGTAGCCAGCCCAGCCTCCCGCGCTGGGTGCACAGCCTGCTCCTGCCTCCCCCCTCCAGCCAAGCTGCTACGACAGCGCACCTTCACCTGCCTTCTGCTGGCCAGACCGTGCCGCCAGTGACTGGCTCAGTGACAGCTTGGGGGGAAGAAAGGCAAGACCCACATTTTTGCTAGGGTCAAGCCTATTTCACATAATAATGCACCTCTCAATCCCACAGTCATAGTCACAACCTGGTTTATATACCTGTGGCAGGTTTTTTTTTTTTTCACTGCACAGTTAAGAAGGGAAAGGAAAATGGTATCACACAGCTGTGTTTAATGCAGTTTTAAGACCCTTATCCCAATTTTTTAAGTTTCATCTACTCAAAGGCTGGTGTCATTTCATAATCTGCCTCTTCTATTATCACAGGCACCAGAAAGTGTTCATGCAAAATGCTAATGACAGAACTGGACACATGCAGTAATCCCCTTTCATCTCCTACGCCTGCGAAAGTGTTGATGTGTAACAGGGGGGACATTAAGGGTTCTGCCTGTAAAGCATCCAGGAAACAGGAACAGAAAGACCCTTCAGAAGCAGAAAAAGCATATAATTCTAGAAAAGGATGAGGAGCTGAACTCTGTCAGCTGGAAACTGTTCTCACAACAAATTGGTCTGGATTTGAAATATGTAACTCCTGGATGTGACTAATTGCTCACCTCCAATCTATTTTAGGCATACGGCTGTATCTGATTGCAGCTGAGCCCCTTTATTCCATGCTGAAACAGAGTTTGTGCTACGAAGCAATACATCTAGGTAAGGTAGGAATAGTAAAGATTCAGAGGGCAAATATTGGCAATAAACCACAGCCCTGGATAAACATTGAGCAACTTTTGCCTTCCCTCTCTGACTCCCCTGGTAGCAAACACAGTCATCACTGTCAGAATAGTCTCAGGGGAGGAACAAAAACACGTCCCAGCCCCGTTCAGTCTGCATCTTGGCTTTAGCGCCACAAACCACTGAGCCACTGTTTATCTTCTTAAACTTCTTCTACCATCACCACAACACTAAGTCCCAGTCCAGACAACAGCACACCCTCAGCATTTCTCCCAGGAAAGTATAGTTATTGTTGTGGCGTAAATAGCGCAAGTGTAGAAAAATGGGCTATTATTTCCATCCTATTTCCAGTGCAGCTAATTAGCACGTTTATTTCACTAGGCATAGTTTGATAGCAAAGCTTTGCAAATGGACCGACATTGGAGCTGTATTACTAATTAGATTTTATGTGTTTAACGGCTTATCAGCCAACGCCTCCTTTGTGGTGAGGCTCTTGTGCTGCTTCCCTTCCTGCTCGGCCCCGAGGTGCAACTGGCAGGGAAAGTCAGCATGCATGGAGGGGGACGGCAGGGAAATAAGTCACGGGAAAATGTCACCCTAAGTGACTCCGTTGAGGATGTTTAGAGGCAGGTTAGGAGCTGAACTCCTATGTGACAGGGAGGATGGAGCTACGCAGCATTTCCGCCAGCAAGTACGTGCTCACATCCCCAGGCTTGGTGAGGGCTTGCTCACACAAACCACTCCGTTGGCACCTCATGATGGGGTGTTTGTTGCTGGTGGACCATCAGAGTCTTGAGGAGAGCATTAACATCTGTAGTGATGCCACTGGATGTGGAAAAGGCGCCCAATCCTTTTGCAAAGCCTAGAGCACAGGCAGACAGTAATTCTCCTGCAGCCTGAGCCATCAGCCAGGGAAGGACTGTTCAGCATAATTAACAGTTAATTCTTAAGTAAAGACACAAATGTCAGATGAAAAATATTTCCCAGTGTTTCCAAGTTCAGGCAAGATCCGAGTTCTGCTTCTTGAACCCCTTCAAGATCCGATTAGTCCAGACTACACCAGGCTGACAGAAAGGACAGGTCTTAGGCTTTAAATACTGCACAAGTGACAGAGTTCAGTAGGAGGAGCAAAACGTCCAGGGTTTATTGTGTGGGCTATAGCACATCATTCTGTAGTCTTTCCTCACAACACTTTCTGACGTGGAAATGTAATGCATCACTTCATAAAATGTTAATATTGCCACAATGGATATTTGACATTTCCCACAAACATTAGTAATGGCATCACAATTATAATAAAAAACTACCTCTGACAGATTTTCATATTAATAAATAACTCATACAATTATTGCAGAAAGTACTGAGCTAAGGAGGAAACCAAACTATGCCTGTGAGCATCAACCATTTCCCTCGTCTCTTTTCCTGTTTATCTGACATAGCAAAGGAACAACTACCCTAGATGGGAGCCCTCAGGCACTGCTGAGGTGCAGCTACATTGGCTGGTCCTGCCTGACCAAGGACAGCTTCTGTTGGCTGCGCTAATGTGACTCGCCTTTTAGGCACTCCCACAGTCAGAAATACACATATATTTTATTAAGTCTCAACAATCGAGATAGTTTCAATTTTTGAGCCACAGAGCTTTAGAATCCAGCATAGCTGTAAAGTTCCCAAGGTGCCACACTCGCACACCTGTACTATAACAAGCTCCAGTTCCTCTCTGGAGCGCTACCACGCTCTGCATCCAAGCTAGCCCTGCGGTGGCCCCCAGGCTGGGCTTCCCTTCTCCTGCCTTGCCGCATGGCCCAGGTCTCCTCTCCACGCACATCCCGCCTCCCCATCCAGTCCCGCACAGGAGAACTGGGAGAGCACCCAGACCCGCTGCCCCCGCAGCCCTCACCAGGGCAGAGGGGCTGAGCGCTAACCCACAGCTTCCCCAGCGGTTCGGGGGATGCGACTCACTGAAACACACACAGGCAGTTATGCTGCACTGGCAGCGCCTAATTAAATGCTAATGAACCAGAGGGCAGCACATTCAAAAGCCAGTGCTGTCAGTCACCAAAGGGGAACTTATTTTGCCTGCTATAAACAACACACAGCAACCTAAGCGCAGCGTCTTCTCCACTCCAATATTTATCAGCTATATGGTGTTTTGCCAGAGGTGCTTTTCAGCTCCAGCAATACCCTTCAGGCAGCTCCATACTCAAGTACTCTGACTACTTCAGTAACACAGCTGCTGCTTCTTCTGCAGGGGTCACTGCCTGCACGAGAGAAGGGGGGGCTGACCAGACCACGGTTACACAGCAAGCATCGCTCCCATATCCAACTCACCCAGGGAAGATGCTGAGTTTTGAAAAGCAGCTTGCCGATGCATCACCCCTAGCAGAACACGGGAACAGGTTTGCTGCTGTTTCAGCCTGAAGATTGTTTTCCTTACTGAATCCCCGGTATTACAAAGCGATGGTTTGCACATGCAAGAAAACATCATTTTTTCCCCAATGCCAGGGAAAATTTTGCTTTTGTCATCTGTGAGATTATGAGTCAGCCCCACGTTCGCAGGCAAGGAAGAAAAAAAGTTCTTTATCTGCACTTACAGCTACTTCTGGGAGCTGCTCTTTTCTGTGGCAAGGAGCAGCACAGAGGCAGCTGCACAGATGAACCCCAGACAGCCCTGTCCCTTCGCCACCCAAGTCCCTGTGCTGCCACAAGGCAACTGCCCCAGGGTCAGCTCTGACTGCATTCAGTACGCCTGCCGTGCCACAGTTGAGGGCTGCCTTTACTTGTAAACACATTTGTCTCCTTCTTTTTCAGTCTAGCAAGATTTGTCAATCTTAGTGAAATGAAAGGGAGGCAACAAACAAAGACTTTTGACGTTTGTCATGTTTTTCACAGACCAGAGCTGATTATTGTCCCAAGCACCCCAGGGAAAGGGGCAGCAGCTGGTGTTACAGGAACGCTATTATTTTCACCCTTTGAAAAAAGACATTTCCATAAGGCCAGAAACGACAGCACATACAACTACATATTTCTGCAAAGTCAGTTTTGCTGCATGACAGGGAAGTATTTGTCTGCCTACAAGGCACCTGACACTTTTTTTCCCCCCTTTCAGCATTGATTAAAGCTTTTGAGCACCTTCCCTCCACCGCAGAGGCTGACCCTGGCCCCAGTGCAGCACAGCTCCTGACGGCTCCTGGCCGCAGTGCCGGGCGGCGCAGACCCTGCTGGGGCACAGCCGGGCTTCCTTTGGGGAGCTTTTGGCCATGGGATGGGGGGAACTCAAAGGCGGGGGTGGCAGGAGCAGGCGGGAAGCACCAGAGGGGTGGCGGGAGGCTCCCTCTGTTCCTCCATCCCCAGTGACCCCAGTGCGGTGCCTAGCCGAGGACCAGCAAGAGGGACTCAGCCCCCGGTCCGGGCAGCGCAGGGCTGTCCCACACCTCTCCTCAGGACCCTGTGCCCACCTCGGCCCTGCAGAGCACACACCACCACGGCCGCCACACTCACCCCTGCCTTCAGCTCAGCCCACACCTGGAAGAGGAGGAGTCCTTCCTCCTCGCCTTTTATAGTGCCCTGGTGCAGCCCCTGCCCCAGCTGAGGGCAATGAGCATCTCAGCAGCCCCTGCCACCTGCCTCACATTTGGAATCTGCTCTCTCCTGCCCGTCTCCCCTTCAGAAGACAAATTTCTGTCCTGCCAGTAACATACAGATCCCCTGGGCGAGGCGGCGGGGCGCTAGCAATGGTTTACCCCTTCGCCTTGCAATGACAGCAAAAGCCTCCGAGCCTCCCTGTGCAAGCGGAGAGGCTGCGGGATGCTGTCTTTAGCCCACTATTGCCTGTGCCCCAAAACATCTCATCAGGAACGCTGTTATGTCTCCAGAGTGTATTTATGTCCTGAGAAAAGATCAGCCCCCCAGCCCAGAGGTCCAATGTACAGCTCTGTCCCCGCAAAACGCCCTGCTGCTGGCTTCTGCAAGCCTTTTCCTGACAGCAGGCTTAGTACTTCCCGTGGCAATTTCAAAGGTGCTAATCTAATGAGTCATTAGAGACAAATAAAAAACATGAGAAAGAAATTGACTTAGCACTTCTTTCCAAAGAATACTGTAACCAGAGAATTTTTAATAGGGCGAACCAGAGCAATTTTAATAATATTAAGCTCAAACTGACAGTGAAATGAGTGAATACAAAAAAGCAACAAAAACCCAAATATATATAAACCATAAGGCATTGCGAAAAGAATATGATTAAGCTTTCAAAGTTATACATTCAAAATTTAGACAGTGCTGGGAATGAGGTCTTTTTCTTCTCTGGTTAAGAAATACCCTACCATATAATCACCTAACAAAGACTATGTAATAATTCGTACAAAGGGAGCTGATGCTCGCAGGCTTCGTGTGGCTTCCATCTGCTCCCCCGTGCTCTGCAGCGCTAGTGCCACACCTGCCCCTTCGGCCTGATTGTAGCTGGGGACAGAGAGAGACATCCATTTGCTGGAGCGTTTCATCAGGGTCAGATGCGCAGTGGGATCCCGGTCGCAGAGGCTCATTTACACCAGGAGAAATGCAGGAGAGCTCCCCAGGGAAATGGGGAGAAGCTGAGGGGTCTGTCCAGAAGCTCCAGAAAGCTGGTGGAGGGAGCCCAGGCAGCTGTGTCACCCCTCAGGCGAGCTGCTGTCAAAGAGCAGCCCTATCTTCTGACCAGTGCATGAAGTGAGGTGCTAGGTGCTGCTGTGTTCTCATTCCCAACCGTAGAAGGAGCAAATTCCTTCCACGGTCCAGGCGGTTCATCTTCCATCTGCTGTAAGTGAATTGCTGCTCAGCAGGGAAACCAGAGTCCCGAGTATTGCAACGAAGTCCAAGTCCTGTGAGCTAACCTCCGTGTGTCTTGGCTGCCCTTTCTCAGCCTCAGGTAGAAATCACAGTAAAAATAAGCGTGAAAGTTCCCACGTACGTTTCCTGCATTCAATTTCATTGTTATAGCAATGGAAATGACGGCAAGGATGCGCGACTGTCAGGCACTGATCAAATATTTTAGGAGCTTGCTGCAGCATCAGAGAGATGCTACAGAAGAGTAGCTGGCTGAGGGTCCAGCATGCACCAGCAGCTCCCAAAAGGGCCCTGGGAATCGATCTGCACCGCTGCTCATCACCCGGGGTCAACGCTGCCCTCACGGCCGTCTCCTCGTAACTCATTTCAAAGATGAGGATGGAGCAAAAAGGAAGGAAGGGGCTGTGACAAATAGCCGTGTTTTCGACAGCGAGCGCTAAATAATAAAGCAAGGGCAGTCACCAAGAGGGCTTTTCAGCCTCTGTGCTCCGTGTTCATGCTTTAGAGGTCACAGTGATTCTCATCTCTCACTAAACGTGTCTGGAGAAGGAAAGACTTTTGATGTCCCGTTAGAAAGGACTATTAGGTCAGTACGTGTGGAAACAGCGGTTGGAGGGAGCTGTAGGGTCTGAGGGGTCAGGAGGGTTTGGCTTGTCGAGAGGCCCATCTTGGCACGAAACGCAACGTGTTCCCGCTGGCGCCTTCTCTTTTCCCATCTTCTCCTGACAGAGCGGCAGCAGGGAATGCAGGCAGTGCAGAAAGGCCTGTCTGGCACAACTCCTGCCTTTCACTTTTCAAAGCCATACAGAATACCAGACCACTTCTTCAGAGCATCATTGCATCAAAAAGAGCTTTTTAGCCTCTAATTTTAGAACAAATCATGGCATTTCTCATGTATGAATGTAGCCTGCAGTAGCTACTTGATACCAGCTCCCTCACCAGTTATCAAGTTTCATTTGCAAAATAGCTGTATTGATCACAGCAAATAATTACTTGTTAATAATGGCATTCCTGATAAATTGCTCCTACCATGAAATTTACCACAGTGGCCTTGACACTTCTCTATTGGTGAGATTTGCAATGTTTGATAAATTGTTGCTTCACGTTTGAAAGCTTAACAGGTTTGCTGTGGGGTCTTTTTTTTTTTTTAAAAAAAGGATTATTGAGGAAGAAGAAAACCAGAGTAAGTTTGGAGTGATATTTTCAGACAAACAATGATCATAGATATTAAATCAGGATTCAACTCTGTTTAGATGATGGTTCAGCAGAGAGAGAGAGATAAAAGTGAAGCAGTGACATGGGTTTTCTCCTCCCAGCTCTTGGCACTGTGCCCTCAGGCATTTGCTCTTGGAGGCGGCTCAGGGGGCTGCAGCGGCGTGGGACTGCAGCGGCGTGGGGCTGCGTGCCTGCACGCTCTCTTGCGCTGCCAGCCTTCCTGCCGGGCGCTTTCCTGAAAAGTTTCACCCTATCCCTTGGTCCGGGTGTCCTCCCACCGCTCCGTACGCATGGGACGCTCTTTTGTGTACGCTGCACTGGCAGCCTGCATGACACAGGCAGGCAAGAGAGAGAAACTGAGAGGTTTGCAATGGTAAATAAATAAGGATATGATTACTACAGTGCTAGTTTTTCACTGAGTCACATTAATAATAATAATAATAACAACAGCAATAACAACACCACCACCACCACCACCACCACCACCACCACAATATTGCCAGATACCAGGGGATTAAACGTCACATTAATATTTAGCATGGTTAAGATTAAGCAGAAGTAACAGCTTTATGATTAGAGGCTGGAACTGCTGCTAATACTGACTGATTATGCTCCTGCAGAGGAAGAATTATAAGTACTTAAGGACAAATAATGTTCCAAAAGCTGTTAGCGTAAAGCAGAAAAGTACTGACAAGACCAATAAATCGTCTGTTGTAATGGGGTTGTATGTTTTGTGGACAGAGAAGTAAGGTGAGGGAGGATGTGAGAGAGGTTTCCAATAGATAAAACAACAGTTGCTTGTCTCTGTGCCCACAGATACCAAAGCTTCAGGGAAAAGTTAAACTTAGGAGCAAAAAGGAAAAAAAAAATCCTTCTCAAGTTCCTGCTGTGCAATGGAACAAGGCAGACTCTTCTCTCTGCATGGGACTTTTATCCCTTATATGCACAGACCTTGCTTATTTGAAATTATTTTAACTGTAACTTGGCAAAGTCTTGTCTTTCTGCCAGTTTTCAGCTCATTAGGTTTGTCTTTATGAAGTTTGCCACCTCCTCTGGCCTCCTCTCAGCAGTCTGCTTTTCTACGTGTTTATTTTCTCCAAAACTGCTATCACTTGGCAACAACGCAACAAGGCAGCGGCAGCAAATGTGTTCTGTTGCGTAAAGCTGGAAGTGAGAAACAGTCCTGGGGAGAATCCCCGCCGGCCGCTCGCTGCGAGGTTAGAGACGCGGAGCAGCTCTCAGCTCCTGCGGAACACCAGGGGTGTTTGCCATGCTCCCCGGGAGGGCGCTTTCTCTGCCACTGACAGCTCACCCGAGGCTTGGCCGGGCTGGCAGGAAACCTAACAGGTGAGGGACCTGCCGGGAAGAACAAGGACTACCTTTTGCTATACCTGTGTACCGTGACCACCAGCACGGTGTGGCCGTGACAGCAATGCCTTGTCCTGCGTAACACAGCTAAATCAATGAAAAAGAATTGTCCACCGTCCTTCCGTGCTGAGACCGTCTTCTCTGCATCCAAAGAAAAGCCCGTAACAGGAAGAACCACTCTTTCTTCAAAGCTGGAGTGTTGAAGGGACGCGATGGTGGGCTGGGAGCAGTTACAACCAAAGACAAAGAGGTTTTGTGGGGAAGTTCCTGTGACAGGAGCCAGGAGAAAGCGACTCTCCTCCACACACCGCCTGAGACTTTGTGTGTGACAGAAAAGCATTGTTTATTCCTGCTTATCGTTGTACTCATGTGCATCCCTTCTTGGCTCATCTCTTCCCTGTCTTTCAGACTGTCTCAAAACGTCTATGTTGGCAGGATCTGCCAAAACAGGGCTTTTGCTCAACAAGATGTTCTTATGCTGCCATTATGCAATTATGTGCATCTTACTATCTGGGTACCGCTTCCATATGACCTGTAGCAGCTAGATCCACTCAACAAGATCGAAGTCTGAAATTCTATTAGTCAGAGACAAATACATTGCCAGATTCACACTGTAATCACTGCACTTCCAGGAGCATATTAATTCAATTGCATACGCAAATATACCCGCTGAAAATACAATGTACCACTGTGTATGCAAATCCAATCAATACGTACTCAGATCACTCACATAAAAGAAAATAAATGTAGGATCCTAAGTGCAACATTTCTTTGTGTTTGAAATTCATGGCCTTGTTAATGCAGCAAATGTGACTTTCTCTAAGTGTCTGTATTAGGAACATACAGTTCTCCCAAAGGCGCCCTCATGCAGTAGAACACAGTGACACAAAGTGCATTCATGTAATTATTGCACCTAAACACATTTGCTGAGGAAAAATCAAATAAATTTGTCATGCCTGTATACTGCATCCTCTCCAATTCCCTGCCACATAACTACCATTTTAAAAGTTTCTTGCTGTATGGTCTGGGCAATGTTGGGCTCAAGCACCTCTCAAAACCCAGATAACTCCTCCTGGAAAGGAGTGCCTGTTGCACACTCCTGGGATTCAGTGCATGCAGCTGGGATTGCGGGTGTATCCACAGAGATGCTGTTCCCTGCCCGGGACGGCGAGAGGCAGCCCTCCCCAGGAACGGTATTCTTCAATGGGTGCTGTTGCCCCTGAGCTTCGGTCTCCTGGGGGCAGAACTGGGCTGGGGAGACACAGTCTCGTGGGTCTCTCTGCCCTAAGTGCCTGGGCTGGAACAGACACGTAGCCAAGCCCGCCCCTTCGGAACACAGCCAAGTAGCTCTTTGACTGAGTCAATGGCTGTTTGTGGTCTGAGTGACCTTCCAGGTACAGGAAGCGACCTTCCACAGTGTTTGCAGAATCCTCCCGCTGCGGTTGTCCATTTCAGACAGCTCAGAAGCTGACAAGGAGAGAGGAACACCGGGCAGGAGGAGCTCAGCAGAGGATGTCCCGGCTGTCCTTCGCAGGCTACTGAGTGCTGCAGACGTCAGGAGGCGCGCGGACCCCAACCGCAGCCCGTCGGATTGACGTGGGCTTTGCCTTGAAATGTCAGATGCCCAGGTCCATCTTTGCAAACAGCTTTGCACGTCTTTGTGCTGGCCTCAGGAGAAACCACGAACCAAAGGCGTCCTTGTCGAGGCCGAGTGAGCCCTCGAGCAGCTCTGTGCGCACGGTGCCAGTACCGTCCTTCCGGACCTGCCGGCCAGCGGCTGGAGCGAGCTGATCCCGGCTCGGCTCTCCGGTGCGGAAGGGTGGCTGAGTACCAGCCCAGTCGGCATTCCCTGGGTGTAAGAGGAATCTGCTGGCTGAGGAGCGGCCAGATTCCTAGTGCCGTTGGACTCGGTAAGCACAGACACGGTAGCTCTCCCTGTCCAGAGGCATCCCGGGCTGGGGGAGTTCATGTCCCCCCGCTGCCCCTGCGGCCAGACTCATCGGCCGAATGCCGACGCGGGCTGCGGTTGCCCTCTGCCTCACGCCCGGGTTCGCTCAGGGCTGTCACGAGCACTGGGCGCTTCGAGGGAAGCTTTCCAGCAGCATGCTCTGAGGAGCCCCGCAATACGTTTACCGTCTGTCCCTCTGCCTCTTCCTCCCCTTTTTTGTTTCGCAGCCAGACTGGGAGCTGAGGCTTGGCCGCGGTGCGAGGAAGGCACAGCGCCGTCCTTCTCTTTGGTCCGGGCGCAGGGTACATCACAGCTCCTTCTGCTCAGCATCTGAAGCTCCATTCACCATTGCCTTGAGCCACGCGCCTCTGAGCGCCGAGGGAAGGAGAACGCTTGGGCTTTTCGCTCTTTTTCACAGATGTTCCTCTTCCTGCTGTCTGTGGGTGAATGTCTGTGACCTGGCACACACAGAAAAGGGAAACCGAGGCAGACAGAGGTTTGTAAGGGTCCTGGCTCTAAGAGTTTTCCTGAAAGCCAGCATATTCCTGCCCCTCCGAGACCCCAGTGCAGGCTGGATGAGGGGCCGGAGGGTCAGTCTGGCAGGCAGGCAGTCCAGCGAATGCACTTCCAGGCTGCCGGATTTGGCATTCCTCCTTTTTATTGCTGCATCTTCTTTCATTTCCCCTTAGCTGGGAATAGTTTCAGATAAACACTGCTTGACATTTTAAAGTATGAAGTTTTTTGTTCCCTGTAATTACCCCAAATCTCCAAGAAAGCCTTAGGCAACTCTCAGCCTGGATTTCTCTTGCCAGCTGGAGTCCCTGCCTTTTCGTCAGGGAGGGAGGCTGAATGTGCTCATTGCCTCTCCCCAGGATTTGATTTCAAGTGAGGGCTGAAAGGCTCTCCAGGGAAGTAGCCACTGCTGATGGGCAAGATAAGCAAATGGAGGAAACAGGAGGCAGGAGAGAGTTCCGGGGGGCAAAATGCTGCCAGATAGGGTCTCTTGGTGGCCAGATTTAAATAAATCTTTTTTCTGGGACGCATGAGCAGTTCACGCACTCCGCGGTGCAGGAGGGCAGCGAGGACGGAGAGCTGCAGGGGCTGGTATGTGAAGAGAGCTGTGTAAGGGATGGCTGATACTACGGGCACAGGGTGCATGAACGCAGCCACCAGACTGAGCTAACCGAGGCTGGCCTGGGCTCCATCCCAGGGCCAGAAGAAACGTTTAGTGCCCAAAGGGTATCAGCCCCAGGCGGGAGACACAGCTCAGGAGACTGAGTACGGCGGGAAGTTTCTCAAAAGCTAGCGACATGCTAGTGACTAATTGATTCAGTTGCAGGATTAATAACGAAAGGGAAGCTGATGGCAACTTAGGCCTGCATCTTCACGTAGCCCTTCCATCTGCCTCTAAGCAAACACCAATAAGATATTTTGTGTGATGTATCAGGCTCTAAAATTAAGACCAATGAAAACCAGAAAGAAATCAACATAAACTTGCTAACAGAGAAAATGAGCGGCCTGTGGCAAAATGGGGAAGGGGAGATTCAAGGGCTTCTGGTGTTCACACTGCACCGAGTAAAGCCCCAGTTTTTGAAAACCAGGCGCTGTGTGCAGTAGTGAAGTTTATGGCTTTGCTCTGCTGTCTGATGGTGCAGCTGGGCACTGATTAGGCCAATACTAGATCAAAGCACTCATAGAAGAGTATTAAGCCGCAAAAAGAAATTTTGATCTGCAGCAGTCTGGAAGAGCGAGAGCTGGATGGTATTATGCTACCAAGGCAATAAGAAAAGCTTGACATTAGGCTGTCAAGATTGAGGAGAAGGAAAACCTGTTTCCTCGTTTGCTGGTCACTCACAGGTTTGGGCTTATCTAACTTTCCTGTAAGACTGTGCAAGTACATTTCATTTTATCGAGTGCTAACTTTGATTTATTTACTGTACCCAAGGCTGTCTGGCCAATGAGTTTGGCTCCTTTGGCTCCAGCTGGCTGCTGCCCATTGGAGAATTGGACGCTTCAGACCTGTTCCTATCTCCCAACCCTCCTGCCAGAGACATTCCTAAAGCCTTGACCCAGCCTACTTTTATTTGAGCTCCTTTTTCTCATCTTTGTCCTGTCTCGGGTAAAGTGATGGCAAATGAGTTGTGCAGCTTGCATGGGGAGGGCTGTAATTGATGGGCTCTGCCTGCAAGACTATTTACTACAATATCACATTTAACCTGACGTGCAACCAGACTGCGGCAGCTGGGAGCTGTGATTCATGGCTGACACGAGGCCTCCAGTAGCACACAAGCAGGGACTCATGCCTCTTCCACTTAGCTAATCAAATGAAAATAGAAGAAATTAAGCTTCAATTAATCTTCCCCTCCCCCCTGAGGCTTGCCTGTAGTGCTCAACAGACCCACATCAATTTGCCAGGAGCCAACAGGGAGAGGGAAGCCGGCAGGGAGGAGGCAGCTCAGATATTTTGCTGAAATATCTACAATAAGCCAGAGAGGAAAGTCCAGGTTATGATTTACGCTGTGACTAAAACGTTAATTTTCAGGTGCTACTGTGATGTTACTAGCTATTGGGAGCCATTTCATAAGACTAAAGTTCAGCAAAATATCTAGCGCCAACATAAATATGTGGCCTCAAAATTAAAGGCTTGTCTTAAAGCTCAGCCAGACCAATGAAAAAGAAGCTATAGAAAACATAGAGCTAGCTTCCATCACCTGAATTCACGAAGTTCTGTAACTATAGGTGGCTTTAGCAGGTGAAATTGGTGAAATGGTGCTGCCAGGTTCCACGGGGAATTAGGTGAGCAGAGTGGATCTGAGGGAACAAGACTCATCGTATCTCCCCATCCAGATTCAATTGCTTTGTTCTTGGTCGAGAAGGAGGATCATTTTTACTAAAAATGGTGGATAACAAAGGGCCTTTTCTTATTATCCAGCTAGGCCCTCTATGAAAGTAATTCCCCGATCTCTGGAAAGTGCCTTGCTCATCTGCACGTTTGATTTAGGTATTTGTACAGGTTTTGGCTGGGACAGCCAAAAAACCATGACTGGCTGTTTTCTTTCCCCACTCCATTAAAAAATGAAAGGAATGTTTTCAAGCTAAAAACATAAAATTACTTAGTTAAACCTCCCTCCACAAGCCTGAAAGATGAGACCTGGCACCTGCATGAGTGCTGTTTCGCTCCTTTGCGGATTTAGAGATTCCTGTGGGACAACGGCTGAGCAGTATACCGATAAGAGCAGAGTGCTCGCACAAGGCTTCCCTGGGCAGCTCCTGCTCAGTTCAGGATTGCTCCTAACTCTCTGCCTGTAAAGCACAGTGCCAATGTCAGTGACAGGACTGCTCCGTGTTGAGCTTCCTCTGTCCTTCCCATTCTGCCAGTTTATATAACAATTCACCTCTAATTGGATTTTAGTACAAAAAGAACACGGTAAGGATATCGCCATTTGTTAATGAGCCCTATCACAGAGATCACCCTCCTTTCACTTCTGCCACACTCAGCAGTGCTGAGCTTCGCCCAGACTGAGAATTTTAATATCTATTTTTTATGGCGTTCTGATTTTTCTTTTCAGTATCTGTCATGCCAAGCAAGTAGAAGGGCAGTCCTTGCCTTTTTGAGTTGGAAATGAAAAGAAACCTCCGTGATCAGCTTGGCTGAGGTGTGGGAAAAAGGCTCAGATCTTCGGCACCGCCTGGCAGAAATGCACCAGGGCAGCTGGAAGGTTTCACTCAATTGTGTTTCAGCTCTTCTGAGAAAAAGACCCGTTATGAACAAGTCGTGGCAAGAGAGAGATTTCCCCTGCTGTATCTGGTGTTAACACGTGGATGTTAGGCCAGATCAGCAGAGGGATATAGGATTAGAAAAGCACTGGAGTAGTGGAGCAGTTACAGCAGCTCCTTGAGTGGTGGCCCAGCAGCCACATTAGCCGGGCTACTGGCACCAGAACGGCATCTCGGAGAGAAAGCAGGTACTTGCACAGAAAAACACGATGCTAAACTCACGAAGGTTAAAAGGCCACCTATGAACACCGGCGATCCCAGGGTTTACACGTTGCTGCTGACCCGGGGAAATACTGACCCAACCAGAAGGATTTAAATGTTCAATAAACGCTTTGAAAATGCACCCATCTCTTGCTATTAGACTGAAAACCAGCCCGGCCCCAAGGCAGAATGAACCTCTTCTTGCACTAACAATACAGATGATGTTCTGAATGGCCTTATTTCTCTCGCTTTCTTAGTAATCAGTCTTTGACAAGGTCTCTCCCCAAGCTCTCACAGCTTCCCATCACCTCTGAACTTTCCCCTTATGATGAATCACGAATGACTCCATCTCTCCCTTGCTCTCAGGGCCTGTAAGTTCTCCCTCATGTTACTGACACAGAGCTCAAGCCCATGGGTTTAATAGGATTCAGGCAGGTTTGGAGCTGGGCTGTGTGAGGCAATGACGGCACAGTGTCATGCAGGCCCTACCACAATGACTTCATGAAAGCAGCTTTGTCTACACAGCGCGGGAAATCCGAGTCTCTGGAGGAAGAAGTTAGAGTGTGTGTGTGTATGTGTGTGAGCACGTGTGCGTTCACACGTGGGTAACAGAGAGCAGATTAATTATATTTTAACAAGTGACTAGGAAGGGCAATGCGCCTGTGTGTGAAAGGAATTAAAGACTGGAAAATTGAATATAAAGCTTTAAGACAAGTTAGCCTGGGATAGCGACTGGAGCGAGAGAAGACGGTTAACCTGTATTTAAAGTCAGAAGTGTGACAAAATAGCTCATGGTCTAAGCAGGGGATTAGCTAGATAGAAGATGATTCCTGAACAATAACAACAACTTTCAGTCTTAAGACTTTTTGCACAAGGCTTTGTGTGAAAAGCGCTTCAGCCTTGGACGGAGGCAGCTCTTGGCAATTCTTTCCCTCCCAAAAGCCAGCAGCCACACGCAGCTGGGTGAAGAGTTCTCCCTTCTGCCTACACACACAGATAAACGTGGGCTGGCAATTAAAGTCCGGATTTTAAAATATAAATGAGTTTGCATTTGATTGCTGTGCGTCAGTTGCAGAGCAAATCATGTATATGCATGAGTCTGCCTCCAAACCATCCCAATTCACATGAAGCACGGGCTGATCCTCTTCATTTGGTCCGAGAGACACATCTCCTGATTTCCGGTCACCATCCTGATATTCCTTTGTTTGCATACCTTGCGACAGCTAAAAATAACCAGTCTCAGCCCTGCGTGTAACAAAGGGTGTGAGAGCAGCAGAACTAGCAGAGTGTGTTTTTGTATGTTACTTTGTCCCTCTTGCTTCCACAGCTCCCCTGACTGTCGGCTGTGAGATCCCGGGGAAAGGACACGCGTTCTTTCATTCGCACTAGCTCGCTCTCATCCTCCGCTCAGAGAGAAGCGTTCCTGAAAACGGGAACTCCGCTACAAGTTCAACGAGAAGTTTTTGCAAAGCAAAGTTTAGTAGACATAAACATTTCCTCTTGATTACAAATACGTGGTAAGATACCAAGACGGACAATTGCACAACACCAAGTTCACTTCCCAAGCTAATCTTCTTTCATAGGCTACTGAAGCAACGGCTGGTGGGAATTATTGAAGGCAGCTGTGGGAAATCAGGCCCCAGGCTGATTGGCTTCACGCAGGAGGATTACAGTTATGCCTTTCATCGTTATTTATATAGCTGGCTTCATTTCTTTATGGACGTCTTAGCACTTTTTAAATGTAAGTGTTTGTACCAAGACCCGAAAATACCAATTAAGTCATTAAGTCATTTGCCACCCTAAATCTCACAGGGGTGGATGCAGCCATGCCTTGCTCTGATCTCTGCTGCTCTTTGCAAATGCACCCCCACCAGCATGGTGGTGCACGCCGATACATCAAATCAATGCTCAGTGGCCACAAAGGACGAGGACACAAAATTGTCAGTAAGGAGCCTTGCAAGGCACCTTCAAATCACAATTAACGTTTGTTTGCCAATAAACTTGGCGAAGATAGGTATCCCCCCATTCAGCTTGCCCCAGAGTAAGGAACAGCCAACTAAGTCTTACGACAGGGACCACAGAAATGGTGCTGCGATGGGCCATGCAGAGGGACAGGCTCCTCTCCCAGGGAACCTGAAGCCTGAGTGGTCAAGGCAGAGCAAAAGGCTAGAGGGGAAGCAGAGGGGCAGAGAGCTGGGGCGGAGGAGGTCCCACGCGGGTCTGGGTCAGCCGGCACCTTTCACGCCTGCCTGGGCTGACAAAGCTGGTCACGTAAGAGGGACCTTGTAGGTGGCTGAGGAAGTGGCATCGACAGGGCAGGTGTTGAAAGCCCGTCTTGCTGTATGGCTCTCAGAAATGCTATGCGCTTCCGCAGCAGCTCTTTGGAGCACTGGGGGATACCTGTGGGTTTCTCCAACTGCTGCTACAGTGTGCCTCTGCAGACTTGCATAAACCAAAGGAAAACACAAGTTAAAGCCTTGATGTGACATAAAACGTATCGCAGTTTCATCCAGGAAAAAAGAAAACAAACTCCCAGGCGATCAAACCACGGAAAAGCTGAATAGAAAAACAACCTCACCCTGTGTAAAGCTTTCTAAGAAGAGCTGAGCACTATGGTAGACTGATCTATACTGCTCTCAGCTGCTTTGGAAACCTTGCCCCTCTCGCAGTGGCAGTAATATTCCCGCTGCCATAGCCAAGTGGTTGAAAATCCCTCTGCCGCAAGGGCTATCCCCAGATAGAATAACACCCTGCAAGGTTTGCTAACAGTTTTCGGAGTTCCCTTATTTCATACAAATCTCAGAGATAATTTTCAAAACATTTCTGAGCCACTGAATTCAATAGAAAGGCTGCCGCTGGCATGCTTACACTCTGGTCTTGGCACAGCGACTGAATCTGCCCAGTGCGGTGAGATGACTGTTCCGCTATGCACATCTTTCAAAAGGGCACCTGGGAAGATTTTTCAGTGAGTGTCACTCCGAAATAAATCTTAGTAGTGATTTCCTCTTCGTGAGGTATTTGGTCTTTTGATTGCACGTATGTGTAGATAGTCTTGAAGAGCTGCACACCACTCAAAAAATGACCAGTAGAAAATTCAGATACTGTTCCTCTTTCGGGGAGTTGGAGGAACAAAAGACATGTTTTTTCTTGCAGCTGGCAGGCTTGAATCCTAATCCTTGTTCTTCCAAGAGCCACAGAGCTCATTACAAGGAGATTTCATGCTTCATCCTTAAAACCTAGGAAAAGAGTTATTACTGGCAAGGTGTCTGAACTGTCTGACAATGCCTGGGGTGATTTGGGGAAGTTTTATTATGACATGACACAGAGAACCCTTCTTCTGGGCTGGGAACATTATGTGAGCACAGAACAAGGTGGATAAGTGGACTGAGAGTCAGTATGGGCAGTCCCAGGATGTCCTTTAAAAAATTCCCATGCTTTATTTTAATAACACAAAAAATAGTTATAATTTCTGTCATTTGAATTTCAAATCCAACAGAAAGACCTACCTGATGCTTCTATTTTAAAATGTGATTCTTTCTTCTCCTTTCTTTTCATCTCCTTTTCAGAACCAAACATCATGTTTCATCTCCGAGCACTAAGATTAAAAAAAGCCAAAACAATTAGTGGGGAGCTGATGAAGGTGACAGGGTCATAATTAGTGCTGTTCCTCTGCAGCATGTGTTTATCATGCTAGCAGAATAAGTCTCTCGCAGGGTTAGAGTCATGAGCTGCAGGAGCACACATGCCTTTTGCAGCTCTAACGCTGCTGGGTTTGTTCTGCAGGGAGCAGAAGCACAAATGAAATATTTTAAAGATAGGATATCTTGTTAACTCGGTAAGCAAACATGAATGGCTTGGCTACTGGCAGTGGCTCTGTTGTGCCTTACACTGTATACAGCCCCACGATTGCCTTTCTTTTTGAAGGCGATCCATGCTCAGACGGGAGCAGTCCTGGTGCTAATTCAACTTGGACTAGGATATTTCAAAAGAAAATGGGTTTGTGTTATAGCACCAGAGACACTGTTGCCCACGGCAGCATCTGGCACCTGCATGACGAGCACAGAGGGCAGGAGATGCTGGAGGCAAATCCTTCAGTAGCCCTTGTGCCCAAAATAGCCTCTTTGGAGTGCAAGAGAGACAAACTTCACCACATACTTGAGACCTGGGGCCAGAGCAGACAGACCCCAACTTCAAGCTCTGTGCGCAGCTGTAGCATCATTTATGCTCCAGGTGCAATGCAGACATTTATTTCTGCCGCAGGACAGTGGAGCAGCCTCCTGTCCTCTTCCCCAGCACCCTTCTGTGCTCAGGGTTACCCCAGCCCCAGTCAGACTGGAGGCTGCTCCCTGTGCCTCCTGCCTTGCAGTCCTGAAGCTCCTTGCGACGGTGCTTGCTGTCCAGAAGCATCCTCCCCACCAGAGGAGAAGAAAAAAAACTCACCCAAAAATGCAAGGGCTCAAACTGCCCAGCTTTTTTTTGAATGCTTACCAAAGATCAGAAAATAGGTGTTGGGAGAGCTGCTAGAGGAAATCTGTGTAATTAGGTACTCGGTGAGCTTTTCAAGAACTCTTTGTCAATACCTTCTTTTCACCCCTCCCACTCAAGCCCTGATCAAGTATGGCTCGGGTACAGGGTGCTAGTGGTATTTTGATTAAGCTTCTCAAAACTATTTTGTCTTCCTGTACTCACAGCTGAAAGTGAGTAGCAATCACCTGGGGACGACTTCCCTGTGAGAATCCCTCGCTAATTACGTCTTCTTAAGTGATTAGTTCCCTTACCATCCTGCAGTAGATTTTTACATTTTCCCCTGGTGTTGGAAAACCAATTGGAAAAAAGAAACAAACAGCAACTATTATTTGACTATAGGCAAAGACACGTCGAGGACGGTTAGAACAAGGGGGAAATAGGACCTGCTAAAGCTGTGGGCTGAACATTACATGGTACATCCAGATAAGCGTAATTTCTTACTCTGAAGAGCAATCAAAAGTTGGATGCTTTAGAAGGGATAGCAACCTCTCTGCTTCACGTTACATCAGTCTGCCACTGGCAGGGAAGGAAAAACTTTGCCTGGATAAATAATCCCGGAATTGCAGAGGGTTTTGCACTTTCCTTTGAAATGACTGGATCTATAGGAAGACCTCCATGTTAATGTATTCATATGTAAGCTTTTATAGTGAAATCTGCTCATTTTCCGGCTTTATTGCTGCATCAGCTGGCCAGACCAGTGAGTCAAGTGTGAGCCTGCAGCAGTCTGCGGTGCCATACTCCCTGGATACAAGCAAGAGCTATTTACTAAACAGCAGTTCCACGGCTACCTCCTTGCTTTCACTGTGGTTTGGCACGCGTCTGCAGAAAAGTGCCCCGAGCAGTCAGTAATTACTTGGAATCATATGAACTACACATGCCCTGCTGCAGGATGGCTTCACATTTCAGCAATTATAATTAGAACTAGTTACATTATTGGTTTAACAAGCCGATATTTCGTCATCAGTGGCCTGCTCAGTATGCTGAGCAGAGGTGGACTGCTGCAGAGTTAAGAAAAGTCCCTGGTTTCCAGTCCTAATCTGGGCAGAAAGTCTCCTTCTAATTCAGCTCATTGACACCTGCTACCTATACTCATGTAGCCTGCTGTTGAGATTTTTTTTAATAATATATGGGCGAATCTTAACGCAAGGGACATCTGGAAAGTGGAAATAGGGCATCTCATCTCCCAAAAAATAATGGCAACGCTAAAGCAATTGTCATTCATCTACGATACTTATCCAGCTGTTACCATAGCATCTCAATGCCTCGCAGCCTTGTCTGTCATCCGCGCAGCATTCATTTACAGCAGGAACAAAGGATCCTTGTTGTTGCCTCATCAATGCAGAACCAAGGTACAGGGGGACTAAGCGACAGGGCAGAGAACACAGAAAAAAACCTGTGCCGGAGCAGGGCATCAAACCTACTTGACCCAAATCATGGCTTAATGCGGGCTCTTCTTCCACAGCAATTCCCGAAGGCACCATTGCTCGCCCCTTATTAAACCAAGGAGCAGCTGAAGCAATAACAGCTGGGCCCGCTCTTTCAGAAACAAACTCTGATACCTAGTGCCAGCCTAGGGGCTACTTGAAGCTGCATCTACCAGTGCCGAAGGCTCGCAGCCTGCCTCGGGTCGCTCCGGGAGCAGAGGCAGGTCTCCCGACTCCAACTGGAGCACTGCTCCATCTGTGGGACAGCAGGACTGACTGACGCCCCACAGCAGCTTCCCCAGGGAAGCTACAGGAGCTTCAGTCCTTGCTTGTTAAGACCTTGCAGCTCCTCTTCCATGAGCTCAAGTAAGGCAGGGCAATAGTCACCCTGGTCACCTGCCTGTCTTTCTGTTCCTCCTTCCTGCCTTCAAAAGTGACTTCAAAAGTTGCTGTTAATGCCAACCAGGAAAAAACCACCTGAGCCTTTTGGGATGCAGAGGAGAGATTATCTTGTACTGACCTTGTGCTAAAGAGAAGCTAGAAGCAGATGATTCTGCAGTTGAGATGCAGGGCACATACAGACTCCACGTGGTGAGTCACAGATGGAAGGATACTGTTTGTACATACCGTGTCACGGTATTTCAGATCTGCTTAAATCCTGGCCAGGATCAGGCATTCAGGTGACAGCCTGCTAGCTTTTCTGGTAATGTGCTCTTCAGTTCCTGTGTTTGCCAGAGCTCGTTTATTTGGTCTTTTTACTTGCCTTCCCCCAGAATAACCAGTCTCCCAGGTGGGTATGCTTTCTGGAAAGCGCACTAGCAGAGGCTAATTCGCTCACCGATTCTAGGATCAAGAGCACGTTCTGACAGCCACAGGCCAGGTGCAGGGTGAGAGGAGAGAGAGGCAGAGCAGAGACAGAGCAAAGCAGGGGAAGGGGTTTTGGTAAGTGAACCCCACAGGCAGCCCAAGAGGTTACAGACAGGGAGAAATGCTTGGAGATACCCCAGGTGCTGCAAAATTACTTGACAGAATCTCCTGCTTCCCTTATCACACCCGGACAAGAACTCTGCCTGTGACAATCCTGAACAAACTGACACGAGGGAAGCTTCAGCAGAGGAACAGAAATAAAGTAAAGCTAGCAGCTTCCCTTGTGGGTGGAAGATGAGTTCCTTAGAAGGACAGATATTCTCTCCACTATTTACAGACTCGCGCAACAGCAGCACCCAGGCTCCCAGCTGAAACTGAACCCTCATTTTACAGGGCACTGTACAGATGCGTAATGGAAAATATCCCCATTTCCTGGAGAGTCTGCAGTCTAAAGCACCAAACCTCCTACTGCCAAAGCATTGATTCAGTTGGATTAGTCCTGCCTTGGTCGCTGTAGGATCAGGCCTGCGGTGAAGGGCAGAAACATTATTGTCATTGTCTTATTTTAACATTGGGAACTCTAAAGTCTGAAGAGACACTGATTGTCCTGAGACAGCACGTAAAGTTAGCGTCAGAGCTGAGAACTGTTTTCAAATCAGCTCAGATCTCCTGTTCTCTAATCAGAAGCACCAACTGCTTGATAATGAACAGTATGAAACCACCTACCAAAGAGCTCTCCTGAATGAATATCTCTGTCACCTAATGTAGCTGTAATGTCCCTTCTGTAAACAGCTGACTGAGGGGAGCTTTTAGAAGGACTGCTAGAAGATGACTTCTTGTGGTACCCAGCAGCCTACCCAGGAACATCATGCAGCAGCCAAATCCTTCACTAACAGCTGAAGAGCTTCAACTTGAAGACAGCCCAAACCCACGGAGTCCAAGAAGAACAGTTCTTCCTGGCACCCCTAACACCATTCCCAGTTGATAATAACGATGCTAACACCATAAAGAAATAAAAGTGCCTGCAACAGAAAATTGCCAAGCTTGGGAAGACATGTCCAAAGTAGCAAGGAACAGCACTCGCTCTCACGTAGAATTTCTGAAGGCTTGCCTAAAATTTTCAGCCAGGTTAATACTTGTCGAGTCAGTACTGACTGCTCACACAGCTTTGCAGCCAGCTCCCAGAGAGAGTTATCTTGTTTGTTGGTTCAATAAAAGGTAGCCTGTTATCATATTTATCTGCTGATTAAGCGTAAATTATGTCAGATACACACTACAGAATATCTCTGTGCAATTAGCAGTTAAATCCCTCTCTTTTTTTAATAACATAAGTATTCTGATTGCAGCAGCGATACATTCTGCAGATTCAATGGTTAAGCCTGAAATGAATGCAAAATAAAAGGAAAAAAATGTGCAGATAATCTCCACGCACCAATTTGCCTATTAAAACTGATTTACTAACTCACGAAACAACCCTTTCCTAGTAATGGAGGGGGGAGGAAGTAGTAAACGGAGACGGTTGGAACATTCTTGAGATGTTTTCTCCTAAATACACTGGTTTTACAGTTTAACTGTGAGTTTCAAAGCCCCTACAGGGAGAGGATAAAAGACAAGCCTGGTCTCTGGGACATCAGCCTCAAACGCAGGAGATCCAAAGTCAAATCCTGTCTCTTGGGCAGAATCCTGCAAGCTCCAACCCAACTAATCTGGCATGCAGCATTGACCTTTACTGGCTTTTACTTAACAGGAATGAGAACCTCCTAAGGGATGGAAGCTTGGGCTCACCACAGCAGGTGAGCTGTCTGTAAACAGAGGCGAGTCTCTTAGTGAACTTTGCAGAGATTCTCAGTGGAGAGACAAATGCGCGCGTCAGGGATGAGCATCCAAGCCCTGTAACCCCTTCATGCATGTCCCAAAAACAAGCCAAGGCTGCAGCCTCAACCCCACGGCGCCTTTTGAAGGCAGACTGACCACTGTGAGAAGACTTTCTTAGCAGCCCTACCGAGGCACAGTCAAACCCAGCTTTTATACCCTCAATAATGGCACAAGCGAGGTGGAAAGAAGGCACTTGAATTTCCCCCACCCAGAGGATCTCCAGCTCCCAAGCACGGCTATTTTGCATTTCACAGGCTACATCAGCACAACAAAATGCTCCATGTATAAGCGCTATCCGAATTGTAAGGCAAAGGCAGTAACAATAGGAACGTGAACTTGGCACTTAATTTTCTGTGTGTGACAACTCAAAGGCATAATTTCTGTGACAGTTTTTTCCCTTAATTAGAAGCATAATTAAAAATCATGCTTGGAAAAAGTTCTGTGGTGTTTTTTTTTTTTCTTTTTTCCCATTTAAGGGAACAAAATCCTTTGAAGATCAGTTTAAAAGCAAGATTGCATGAGAAAAGCCACACTGGCAGGTCCTTTGGAAACAGATTTAGCTGAATTAACGTAATCTTGAAAAATCTAAACTCCTCTTTCACAGCTAAGTTATATATATCTATCTTCCAGTCTCTTGAGAAATCATTCTAGGACTTCTCTCAGATGCTTGTAATTCTCTGGCTTCAAAAGGGATCCAGGAAGGCACTGCAAATGAATACGGAGCAGGAAGCAATGCATTTAGTGACATGTGAGAGAGGCACAAGCTACTGTGTCACATTTAAGTCATGAGTTTGTCGAACCACAAGTGCAGGTGGGCCATCTTTGACGATGCTACTTAGTTAGCATGTAAATGGGGACAGTGAAATTTAGTCGTGGTTCAGTAAGAACTAATTAATTCTCATGTCACCCTTGGAAAGGAATCTAATATTACTTTGCCCACTCCTCCAATTTGGTAGCAAAACATCATCTAGACATTAACTCCATTTGTTTCAAGGCCTGCCATTGCTTTCCTTCCTTTTGTTTTTTACCTTTCCCCCCAGTTTCCAAGGAAAACATGATCTGGCTGTAACCAGTCCTTCCACAAAATGGAGTTCAGTTCGCTCCAGCAATCTCTGACCCCCTCAGCCACCTTCCAATAAACTTAACAGACGGAAGAGGTTCTCAAAGAGAGTGTATTTCTATACGTTATATGAAAGCACGAAACTGAGCAAAGAAGAGTGCCCCAAATTAGCATCCCAGTAGAAATAAACCACTTCATTAATGCAGTATTAGTGCTGGACATCAGTGCAGCCCTCAGGAGAGGTCAGCACAAAAACTCTCAGTCGTGGGAATCCTCTCTCAGAGCACAAACCTTATCAGACAGTCAAGAGCCCGATCATAAGGCACAAACGTGCAAGGATCAAGACAATTTCTGCTGCTCGTTGCTCATCTTGTCTTGTAGTATTAGGACACCAAATCTAGCAGGTCAGGCTGGTGTCAATGGTAAATATAGGGGGATCCTGGGAAGAAATACACACAAGGCATCTGTAGTTGTACTGAAAAAACCATAAATTTACAGTGCAGATAAAAATATATAGTCTAGGATTCTGGGTTTTCAAACATAACTTTCCTTCTCTCCGTCCTCCATAAATTCATAAAGATAAAGCACCCCTGAATGAGCTGAACAAGAATTACAGCTCATACCTAGGAAGTTTTTGGTGACTGCTGCTTCATGGAATGGTCTTACATTTGAATCAAGAAAGGAAAACTCAGAGACTTCAGGCAAGTAAGAACACTTTCATGGGAACAACCCAATTTATGTGATGACAGGCAGAGAGATTCAGAACACTCAGCTAATTACAAGGTGGCGGTAATTATTGGTATAAAACCAATATTAAAGGCAGATGAAAAGTGCTGTTGTCATTTTTTAGGCACAGAGTTACAAGGCTCAGAAACGTCAAGTCAAAATTGCATTTTGAAATACAATTCCAAGCCTTTTATATGTATGTTTTTTATCTAATGATAACCTGGAATCCTGCACTCGGGAAAATAGCTTTCCATTATACATTGCATCAGAGGTTTTTGTATGTTGTTTCTTCTCTGCAAAAGTACAATCAGACTAACACTCTGACACAAGCCCCCCATTTTAGGGGAGATATTTTGAACTCTTTGATATAAAAGAAAGCTTCTATGAACAAAACAAAGAAAAAACCCCAAACAAAACTAAACCACCAGTCTGTGGCCATCATCACTTCTATCTAGCAGTAGGATACCAAAAGACACAAGATAAAATAACAGCTCAGTCAAAGTAAGGAATGCGGCCAAACTTCTGGGCCGAAGGTTAATTTATTAAGATGCTCGGAGAATACCAGGTCTCTCTGGAAAAAGTGCAGAGCTAAAGCGGACAGAAGAGACTACTCCAGTAAGTATACACGGTGCAGAGAAAACCTGAATAGGGAAGAAGGTTTGATTGTACTATATTTCTCTTGCCTAGTACATCATCAGGTGGCTGTAGGCTGTATTTGCAAGTACCTGAGATTTTTCAGCCATGACCACTCTCAATCAGTAACAGTTCAACGCGGAGGACATTTCTGCACCTGAGACAAGAGTGTTCTGGACCAGTAGATACCAGGCTGGTATCATCATTTCTTTATGACTCCAGGAACAGTTGTCCATTCTGCCTTTTACTGTAGCTTTCTGTGAGAACCCTTTCAGGCAATTACTCTGTGCCTGCAGTAGCGAAAGCTGCATTCTCACTGGGGACTTGTGAAACTTGCTTTGATATAATCTCCCACGTCTTTTCCCTGTCGCCAACTTCTGAAATAAAAGGAATAGTTTAATTTCCTACAATTTACAAGTCATCTTTCTGGTTTATTTACTTCAAGAAAGATGCAAACACTCTTTTCAAAGGGCAACTTGTAGTTTATTAAAATACATGCTCACTTAAGCTTTGTACAAACCATGAACTGCACCAAGTTTTCTGGATCACCATTGATTTCCACTGCTGACTTCTGAGTAAAGGAGCCACGTAGTGCACAGAAGTAACTCCTCTACAAAGGAAACGTTGTGTACAAGCTTTTGCTCTCTTTATAAATCTCTATATAGTGACTGAAAGGAGTGCTGTATACCAAAAACTATGCAACACCAAGGAAAAATAACATTGCAAGCAATACAATGAAAATTCAGTGCTCTGCCTTCTTGCCCACCTAAGGCAGGAAAACATACCTTACTGGAAGACATCGTGCATAGCAGAAAACGCCACAAACCAGATATCTGAAGCCACCTTAAAAATGCAGAAAACAGCCCATCCCTAAGGGTTCCGCTTCCAAACACCCAGGATAACAATCGGAAGACCCACAACTGCAAAAACTCCAAATGCTAATACAAAGTCACAATTGCATTACATGTAAACTAAAGAAAAAGGCTGCATCAAGTAGATCGAAGCAAAACATATTTAAACAAAATATTGAGTAAAAACAGTATTAAGCAAATACGAAAAGGACAGGAGCAGAAACTGCTTTAGGAAGGACACGCTCCTCAAGAATATTTTCTTCCAAACACTGAGTTCCACAACAAAACCCCTTCAGAAACGCAGGGAGCTTCACAGGCAGGGAGGTGGCGGCTCTCGCCCTCCGTACAGGGTGGCCACTCTCTCCGGGCAGCCACAGGAGCAAGACGGCCAAAGGCCACCTACAGCAAAAGCAAAGACCCAGCCCTGCTTACAGGGAGGTCGCCCAGCCCAAAGCCAGCCGGGGCACCCCAAAGGTGCCGGCGATGCTCTTACGTGCCCACCCCTGGTGACCACAGGGAGGGAGGTCCCTTTGCCCAGAGTGCCTTTCTCCTGCCCGCTCCTCAGCCCCACGCCGCTCCTCGTGCCTCGCCGCTCCGCACGACGCCTCTCTTCCTTCTTCTCCACAGGCTGGTGCCAAGGAAAGAGGGCACCGTCACGCCTGAGGTCCTCAAACCTCAAGATCTATTTTCAGCGAGGGAATGACCGTGCAATAGGTACGTTACAGCTAGACAACAATAACGTGTTGTTATGGCCTGCTTTTTTTTCCTTCCCTCACACATTCTTCTCCTCACTTCCCTCCTCTAGCCCCATCCCTTCTTTTGTCATCTCAGCTGTGTCCCTCCCCTAACCCTTTTCACAGGAGTCTCTCTCACTTATCCCCACCTTGAAGGGAAAAAAAAATCCTTCGTACCTCATCATTTAGCTCTAGAGAGCCTTTTTCCCCCCCTCAGTGTTCACCCTGAACACTTTTTTTTCTTTTTGGTATTGCTTAGGTGTTTTTCTTCTTGCCAGACACCCTTCTGAACGAAGCATTTGGAATGCAGCTTGAGAAGATTTCTCTACTTCAGCTGCATCTAAAGGACCAAACGGAAAACCCACTGTGTTTTTGCTTGTTTGTGTTTGGAAGCACCAAGCAAAACAACATCTGAAAGTCTCAGGTCCCCAAATGTTCACTTCAGTCAAAGAAGACATTACATGTCCTTTCCAATGCAGTACATGTCCCCAGAAGTATTTTTTTTAGTTAATTAACTCCCCACACTAACTTCTAATGTCTCTGCCTCTTTGACAATCTCTTCTGAACCCAGAAATAGTTACACTAAAAAAGGCAAAGAGACCCCATGTCAGGTAGTCTTGCAGGCTCTCACCTAGCCTGTTCTTAAAACTCAACAGAAAGATTTTTACCTTTCAGCAACTTTCTCCCAGAGCTTAATCTGCACTTTTTGAACCCTTGATGGGGCCCACAGAAGTCTTTAAAGAGCTCAGTCATGGAAAAAACATACAGCTGGGGTTTGGTCAGCAGCTGTGGATCTTTAAGTTGGATTGGGTTTTTTTTAGGCTGAAAGAAAGGTACTACAATGCACTCAATTTTACAAAAGCATTATGAAAATGAGACTTATTTTTTTAAACTATGTTTGTTGTGAGAAATACAAATAGTATGAAAAGTTTTACCGGAGCAATTACATGAAAAATGATCAGTTTCAATATGAAATAACACTTTACGTGGAAACAGACGCAGATGAAAGCTCTTTGAGCAGTGCAGCCTCACAAATTCTATATTACTGCAGCGACCTAATATGTTCTGATGTCATTAATTTTCTTTTCCTGCAAGTGATCATAATCTGTGCCTTGTGCTGGGGAAGGAGAGGGTCTAAGAGCTTTTTACAATGTACGGAGGGATTTTTGTAGCTGGTGGCATTTGGAACAGCCATACCAAGACCCCTTCTAAACTCAACCACTGCCCTGAGGTTTCTGGGACTGCAGGGAGTTAAACAAACTAACCCATCACGAAAAACATCCACATATGCGTTGTCTGTGAATTTCATTCTTTCTGCATTTTGTTCTACCCACTTTTGACGAAGGCACTGCTCTAATTTTCCTCCTCAGTTCTGGCTGGTGTGGCTATGCAGAGTCCCTAGCCATCACTTCCTCGGAGAGCAGATCTCCAGCTTTGTCTCTCCTGCACAAATCCTGCCCCGTACAGCAGCCGTTGGGTCACAGGGATGGGGAGGACTGCCTCCGAATCAGCCTTTAGCAGCCCGACAGTAACGCAGGAAGAGCTCTCTCTATTAATGTAAATTACACTTAATTAGCAGGTGACAGTAAACTTTTGCTGTAGGCCAAGAGATACTGAGATTGGATGCAACAGGAGCTATAAAAACTAAAGGATCCTACTACACATGGTAGGGCCATCTGCTGATAGCATGCCCTGCTATAAAGACTTTGATGCCTTGATTATGTAAATAGAGAAGATTATTCCATCCTTAAGACTCCAGCAAGATAATTACCAAACAATAAATCACCACAACTCAAGCAACTGCAAATGAATTTTGAGCTTTATTGCCATAATTGCAATTGTATCGCTGTTATTAACTGAGCAGGGTAGAGGATATCAGGCCCCAGAGATACTTCCCTACTGGTTGCGATTTAAATTAGAATGGTTTGGCATTACTTCGCCTGCTGGGAGGCTGCAAAGAAAGGGGTTTAGTTTTCAGTAATTTGACTTGGCTTCTCTACAAGTATGATTTCCGCTTGCCCGGTATTGTGCGTTGTGGCTGATTCAGACGCCCAAAATGCCTGCTACAAAGCACACGGAAGTGAATACCGGCCTTTCTGCTGATACTGGTAAACCCGAGATCGAGTCCTAAGCCCCCCATTTGTTCTAACTACCATAATCAGAGCTGAAAAACTCTTTCGGTCCCTCTTGCCTAAACCCGGGTTGGTTGTCACCCTTACCTGCCTACAGTTCTCCGAGGTCCTCAGCGCCGCTCAGGATCGCGGGCGAGCGCGCGCTTGACTTGCACAGAAGCGTCACCGCCGCTGTCGGGGGACCGTGCCCTTGGGCAAAGGCCTGGGAAGCATCACCCTTCCTCAAGGTGGCTTTTAAAAGGAGCTCCTTATTACCACCAGGCACATATGAGAAGATAAACTCAGATAATGTCTTGCATTTAAGCAGAACACAGCCGCTACAGGAGCCCAGCAGAGCAGAGAGAAAAATCTCAGGGCACGTTTTATTCCAGAGGCCAAAGCACTGTCACTTTTGGCTGCTTCAAGCTGCATTTTCCTTGGAACAGCCATGCTCCGAGTAACAAGGGAGCCAGGCCTGGAGCTCCCTAAAGCTGTGCTGCAGCAGGAGTTCTTCACCACATTGCACCACAGGTGCCTGTAGTATTTCAACAAATTAGATGACGTTTCCTCCAAGGTTAATTTATATTCAAACATAATCAATTATAGGGATTTAGGAGAGACATATGTTGAGGGTTTAGGTGAAAAAGGATGAGATCTATTATAAATACATTTATAAAGGAGGAAATTGTCTGATGGCTTGGGAAATTTAGAGATATTGAAAGAAGTATTTGACATCTATATTAACTCAAAGCCCTAAATGGGCTGGGCTTGTTTACATTGCTTCAGTCTTATTATAGGGTGAATTTTACCAGCTGTCTTGCTGAGCAGTCATTTAGCCTTAAACTATAGTTAAAACTGTCATGGTTTTAAGCAAATTATATTGCGTAAAGTAATTATTTCCCTAACTGCAAAGAGGATCCAGGTAGCTTGTGAATCTCATTTCTGGAAAAGAGCTAGCAGAGCGCCCTCTTTGTAAGATACGGGAAAGCAGGGAGTTAAGGATTCGAAAAGATCTTTTTAATCCAGAAAAGGGAGCGCAAACTTGATTAGTTAGCTCTGTACATTTGGGTATGAAGCAGACAGGAAGGGGACAGATTTCTGCTAAACTAGTCTGTTAATTAAACAGATTGACCATTAACTCCAAAACATAAAGGCAAAACTTGTTTCCTTTGTAAGGTGTTCCTGCACCAGTAGATGTTAATCCTCGTAATTAATACAAACTTTATACTTAGTGTGTCTGAGGCGAAATTGCTAAAGAGGCATTCTGGGGAACTAAACTACAGCAATTGGAGGAGAGCCAGGGTGAGGAAGAGCATTATTTATGTTTGATCTCGTAGCAATATGCAGAGCTCTCGGAGAACCCCCCTCTCTGCAGCCATTAGTCACTGTGTGCAACGGGAAGCTTCCAGTGCGATTTGCTGTGGGGTCTGAAAACCTCAATATAGTTGAAGTTTTGATGGGCTTTGTCTCCCAGCCTGTTAGAAACAGACCGTGGCCCCCTGTGGGTATCCACCCCTGGAGTTTTTACTAATATTGAGCAACTGCAGCTTTTCTGCCTCATTGTGAATACCCCTTTCCTAGGGCTCTCGACCTCCTCAGCCCCATCGTTCCTGAGCTGCAGCCCCATCTTCCACTCCCAGCTAAGCCGTTTGCTTCTTCTACGTACCAGATGATGCGTGTGTGCCACCGAGACGGGCCCATCTGTTCTCCTTCGTTCTGCTCTTTTCTAATTCACTGCAAAATGAAGAATTTCAACCCAGAACCCTGCATAGCACCGCCCAGATTACCCTGAACCTGTTGCCAGCCAATTCCAGCAACACTTTAATTAAAGCAACAGTCCCATTATTTAGGGATGCATGCAGCAGTAGCTCCCCAGGACAAATGTATACTTCTTTTCGAGCACAGGCCTGAACCCAGCTTCGAACCAGTGATTTCCCTTTGCATAATCGGATTTACCAACTCCTTCATTGCCTGGTACTGGCTGTGGCTCTGTTTTTGATTAGGAAGGCAATGCTCACCGCAGGCAAGTATTTCTGTAGGACAGTCCCCTCGTGAGGCTGAATTTGGCACCACGTATAGCCTGTCTAGTGGCAATTTAACATTGCCATCAAACATTCATTGTAGTGTCAGAATGGGATTCGTATCATATTTGCGGGCCTCATTTGAAACATGTGCTGCCCAAGAATCCAGCAATTAATTTACCCATCAGCAAAAGCCGACACGTTTGCTATCAGCAGGGCAAAGCGCCGTTGAAGCGCTGCCTCTCTTTACATTGGCTGTATTGCAGTCCGCTGAGTAGCCGCTACGCCAGCCCATAATGATGCTAAATTAAAAATTTTGAGGGCTTTTTAGAAATGCTTTTTTTCCCACCGGATACCAAGATGGATTATTTAAATGCAGATACTTCTGAAATCATGGTGTGTCAAGGAGCAACAACGGAGCAATATTCCCGGTGAGGTCTGCATCGGAAAAAGGGCAGAAGTGAGCTTTGGATTTGGTATATAACTGTGGGATGTAGCAGGATTGTCTTTGATCATATATCAAAGTGTTGTCAGGCTCTTCCTCTGCCTCGGGGAAGAAAACTTGCAGGTGAAGTATTGATTAATACCAGAGGCTCTGCCATAGACCTGTCACAGCCAGCCACAAAAATTAGGCATTGCAAACCTTGAGAAAACTGAACTCCCCCGGTTCCTAATGCTATCGTAGCGTACCGGGGCTTGGCTTACACAGCCATTATTTTCCTCAATGCCAGTCCAGCACCTCAGCCTTCCACCTTTGTCAGGTGCTGGCAGCGTGGCCTGGCTTGATCCTTACCCAAATGGAGGGTCCTGGGGGACAAGGGGAGGTTGCCCACCTCCCTGTGTGAACAGATGGAGCGGGCAGAGAAGCCGGAGACACTCTCCTGTGCTCAAAGGCAACCAGTGCCAGTGGCCGGGCACTAGAGGAGGCTGGCGTGGGGCTGTGGTGACTGGGAGAGAAGAGTGTTTCTGTAGACTTGTCGCTCTGAAGCGTGCCCGCCTGCGCTCACCGGCAGCAGCGTATGTGAGCCAGAGGCACCCTGAAGCCATGTGAGTGGGGGGGCTGTTGCATCACCGAGCAATCACAATTACCTTTAATTACATGTCTCCACTGGCTGCCGAGCTTTGGAAAAATAACGACGAGGTGAAAAAAAAGAAAAGGCAGAAAAGAGGCTCTTGCAATCCAGGTGAATTTTTCCAAGCTGATTGCCAACACTCAAGGTTCCCAAGGGCCTTTGTTAGCAGAGAAAAAGCACCAGACAAAGAGATGTAGAGAACAGGAAGACTCTTCTTCTCCGGACTTTTAAAATAGCCTAGTTAGCATTCAAAATTTGGGACATTTATACATGTGCTCTGCGAGCGTCTCCAACTGAATGGGGTCCATCACAGTTTAACAATTCTCTGCTTCTGTGACGTGAAGCATGGGTGACACAGCTCTGACAGCACCTGACCAACGCCATCGACATTGGAATATTGAGGTACTGAATTTTCTTAAGGTTAATCAGAATTCATAAACTGCACCTAGACAGGTGCTTCTAAATCATCCTAGCCTCATCCTTATCTGGCGTGAAAATATTGCATTCAGTGAGATGAGTATCCAGCACAAAAGGCACCAACTGGCGAAGAACAATGGCAATGCCATGAAATCTTGGCCCCCTTCAGCGGCACGTCTTTTATAGTTATCCACAAGAAGGAAATGAACTGAGTTTTAGTTTCCAAAAAGCCACCCTGAGAATTAAGAAGCGTGCGCTCTGCAACCCCAAGAGCGTCAGTATGCCTATTTCAATTCTTTATTCACTTACAAATTGTTATTGACGCTCTGCTTCAACCCTGGATTTGCTCTCTGGAGAGCTAAGTCAATATTTTTTTAACACAGGTACAGTGAATTTTATTTTATTTGAATGTGCACTGATAGCGTTTCCCCAGTTGGGAATCCTGTGGGAACTGAACGGACCACTTTAGGGGATAAAAGCAACTGTTAGAAATAGTAAATGATTAAAAGAGAAAAAACGCAAGTTGTATAGTGCTCTTTTAGAGTCAGGGATATGTTAACAAATAAAATGGAGTTAGGAAAGTCTTCAGGCTACACTGTGCATTAAAGTAAATGTGTTTGTTTCATTATTCTCATGCCACAGAACGGATATCCATGGCAGAGAGATGAATGGCAATGTGTTTGTGCTTTACACAGTGTTTCAGATTTTTCAGAGGCCTCAGCTTAAGATCGTGTCAGGCTATTCAGTAATGACACATAGCGTAGTTTGAGTTATGTTGTCCAGATCAAGTATTTAACAGTAAATTTGTCTGCAAGGAGACAGACTTTATTCACCGAAACAGGTAGAGAATGCAAATTTGGCTCAATCTTGGTTGAACATGTGAGATGCTGATGAATATGTAAACTCCAAGCGTACAGTAATCCAGAAACTTTGTCCTAACTTTAGGATAAGACAGAGAAAAGGCAAAAACATGCCCAGTGCCCCACAGAAGATTAGTGGCAGAGACAAGTCAGAGCTCCCTTTTTCCAATCCTCTCTCTAGTATTAGAATTTTCTGGTGCATGGCTTTTTGAAAAAAAAAATAAATTTTTTGAATTAATTATTGACTCCTTATTTGCAGGAGAAACTAGCATTCTCCTAGCCCATCTTTGGAAAATATGTTAGAAGATGAGAATTCATTTCCTTTCCAGAGCAATATCAATATCCATCTTGGCTTCTGAAGAAATTTCACTCAAAAGACTATTGATTTCTTATACTTGAAATGAAGCGATTCAGTCATTTCCAGTGCTGCATGACTAGGTTGGATCTTGTCTCAAACGCACTGAGAACGCAGCGGGTACGTAGCAACCTCACTGCTTTGAGGGTCACAGCAGCTGGGTGAAACATAGCGCACTACACAGCTGCCCAACCCACCCGGGCTGCACCCACAGGCATCGAAGGCAGTTTTATCAGAGTACCTATGGACTCTCGGGGATCCAAAGATGGCAGTTCTCTCATCTGGAGTAACACAGCTGACCGGAATTTTGCAGCAATGAAAGAACAAGCCGCGCCCGTCAGTGAACTGCGTTTAGTGGGCTGTTAAGGCGCTGAGTTGAGTAAGCCCCAAAGCATTACAGATATTACAAACATTAGTTTGCATCACAGGAAAAGCTCTGTCTTCCAAGTTACGGCTCCTTCATATTCCAGTGTCTTCTGTTAGACTGCAATAAAAAGGAAACAGAAAGTACTTCAGAAACCACCAGGCCAAACCCTCGGATCATGCCAGGTGAGGTACTTCTGATGCAGCCCGTTATTCTTACACCTCATTACTAGCTCATTCTATTAAAATTACAGCATATTTGATAGGATGCTTCCTGTCGGATTATGACTCTGTGTGGCTGGTTAAAGCAATATCTACAGCTATGTCAAGAGCTTGAATTTCCCAAGGATAGATCTAACATTATGCAATTAAAGGCGAGCCTGTGACAAGTAGCGGGTACTCTCTCTGGCAGGACGAGCTAGCTTTCATGCATGAGTGCAAGGCACAGAGCTAATTATCTCCCAGAATCTAATTCTGACCCTAATAATTCTATGTGCCTCTTGTGCTGATGAAAAGGAAGACTCCCTCTACACTAGAAGCGAGTACAAGTAAGAGTCTGGTAATGTTACTTGTTTTGGCAGAATAGATGAAAAAAAATGCAGAGCAGCCAAGTTCACAGGGCTCACTATGACTAAGCTGCTTTCCTGAGCTTCAAGTCTTTTATTCAGAAGTCAGATATAGGTCTACCCTGAGAGAGAGCATCTTCTGCAAAAAATGCTAATGTGCTTTTCTATCTATTTGTAATAAAGGTGGCACAACATCCAGCCAAATGACTTTGCAGCAGTCCTCTGTGAAGGAGGACTGCGCACATCATGAGAGAGAGATCCTGCCAACTTCCATTCGGATTTGCCCATGGATCCATCTTGACCTTTCCGCAAATAGTCTCGCTGCCAGCTGGTACTGGTAAATAGATTAAGAACGAATGGCAGTCTGAACTGTAATCAGGCAGTGCAAGAGGAAGTGGGACTGGCATTTTGGCCCTTGATCGGGGTTTCAATTGCTAAATCTAGAGCGTAATATTGGCTGCAGGGGGCTGCAAGCGCCACAGAGAAAGGAGTTGCTGGAGTTGAATAGCCTGAGCTTGTTAGTGTTACATCTCTGTCTTCTCCTGACCTGCATAGCATTGGCTCTTGGAAGAATGGCATTTTTAGGAGCCTGCAGCGCCAGTGTTTTGGATGAGGTGCTTAGCAACTCCTATGAGCTAATAAGTACTGGACTCCTGCACTGTAACCAGGTGACTTCTGCACTGTTCTGCGTTAGTTTTCTGCATGACACACTTTATATGAGATCTGAACGCGATTTAGAAGTGTATGTGATGTACTTGTATCAACTAATTCACGTTAAGGGATTTGAGTTTTCTTGACACTTGAGAAAGAACTGTGTACGCTGAAGTAGTTTGCTCTGAAAATCTTCCTTATTTTTATACTTATTGAATGTTGATGCCAGAAAGGCAAAGCCAAAGAGACCGTCCTGACACAGAAGGCAACGAAGTTGTAATAATGCTGCAGGGAAGCTCATCCTACAGTTCTGGACGGGACTTTAAGAAACCTCTGTCTTGTCCCCAGTAGAGTCAGAAACGTTTCCTCTTCTGCATTTGTGTCTGACTGTTCCTTCCATTGGAGAAATGAAGTTGTCAGTCAAGACCCTATCTTTTCCTTCAAAGCTTTCCACACCAGCAGCATGTGATAGAACAGTAAGATAATAAACTATCTTGTTGTGAGGATCGTGATGACTGATTATTTCACTGGCATTTTACTTTTTCAGGGGCATGGTGCAGTGCAGGAGGCATCTTATCTTCTTCCACTTCCAGTGCTGTTCAGATGACTGAGTTTTCTGTTAAAGAAGCAAAAAGAGAGAGCACATGTTGAGGAAATACTGCAGAACACTCATGATATTTTCCCCAGAGACTGAGCTCCACTTGTAATATCCCTAAAATCAAAGAGGAGATACATCCTAGGGGTGATGGATCTACTCCATATTAAGCAGTAACGACTCTTCTCGATTGTCTGCCTGCAGAGAGCTGCTGTTGAACAACCTCTAACCAAAGAGCCAGTCATGAGCTTCTTCAGTGAGCAATCACAAACCAGAAATGCACTGAAAAGAACAATTATGTTTCTTATAAGGAGGTTATACTTGTGGTTTTGAAATTTCATTTTATTTTGGCTTCAGGTTCAGGGTTGGGGTTTTTTTATATGTCAGTTTTTCTTGTTATTGTGCTTTATTCTCTCCCATGATTCATATAACTCTAGGGCATTTACTGAAATTCTTGATACAAAATTCAAGGGAAATGAATCTCGCTTTAAACTTTATAAGGACAGCTACATAAGCCCGATTAAAGTCTCTCGCAAGTTTCACCAGCTGAGGATGTCGTTCTTCACGTTACAGACTAACAGAGAAGATGCATTTCCAGCACAGGCAAGAGATGTGATATGTAGCACTGTCTTCCATCAGACCAGCCACTGCTTTAATTCACAGTTTTCTGGTGGACAGAATAAAAGCTGTTTTCCTTAGTAGGACTGAAGAAATGTGGTGGCAGCAACACACAGATATGACTCTTCGAAGCAGTTAAACACGTCTTCACTGTAAATCAAAAGGTCCAGGCCGATGGCAAAGTCAGCGAGGCTCAGAGCTCACCCATTAAATAGCCTACCTGGTTATAAATTACTAAATTACTGTCTTCCTGCCTTGGACTGTAGTTGATTTTCTTATAGGTGACTGGATGAAAAGCATACTTGTGACACAGCTGGAAGCCCGAGGAGGCTAGGAGAGGACAAGAGTACAGGTTCTGCTTGGCCTCAAAGAAAGCATAAATATCTCAAAGAAGTGTTGTCCATCCACTAAATAAACATATTCACTTCAAGGCAAGCACAATGTCATTTGTCCCAAAACTTTCCTGTCCTGCTTTCAAGGAGAAATCAGTGCTCTAGGTATACCAAAATAATAACGTCCGATACCTCCTACGCTGACACCGAGTAAGAGTTTAGCACTTCAGAGGAGTATGTCCAGGTTAGTGCAATGTTACAGCAATTCCTGCGATTGTTTCTGGCTTTTGTGCTAAAGGTGTCAGCCCTAGTCAGCTCATTTGGCTACCTTGGCAAAACTCACAATGGAACGTTACTTGGCTAAGAAGGAAACTATTCCAGTAACACTTGAAAGTTCAAGAGAATTTGGTTTGACTTTAACACTAAAGATGACTCAGAAAGAAAAGCGTTCGTACATTTCCCAGCAGCTTGTGTATGCAATATCCTAAAGGGGTCAGTAGCTCTGCTGTCAACTGTTTAGGGTTCCACAGGCTAAAGAGCTTGAAAACTATTCTAGATCCACTCCCTTGTAGCAACTCCTGCAGAAACGGAATCTCTCTAAAAGCTAACCACAGAGATGGCTTCCATTCCATTTTCCCTCTGTCTACCGTTATCTGCTGGTACAAAAAATACGTTCGGAAGAGAGTCAAGGCCTTTCTGGAAAAAAAGAAAAGCTTTCTTAGGAAACACTCTTCAAATTATGGACTCCCGTGCTTTGAAAGTTAGGTGGTATGAAAGACAGTGAACTATAAGCAGATACTAAAATACTGCAACAGCAGCTCCATTTTCACCCTCCTTTCAGGAGCGCGTTTCTGCTCGGCGTTTGAATTGCAGAGAGATGTCTTTACCCTCAGGGAGGGTGTTTTAGCCAGCAGCTCTGTTGCGGGTTGCAGCCCGGCTGGTCGGCAACAGGACGCGGGGGGAGCCACGTCCCTCTTCGGCGCCGACCCCCTTCTTCCCAACGAAAACGCAGGCGGTGCCAGCGGCGGAGTAACAGCCACGGCACCTCCCGACCCACAACTCTGCCTCCCGACCCACAACTCTGCCTCCCGTCCGTGCCCGCGCCACGCCGAAGGGCCATCCCGTATTGTCCCTGCCCGCCGCGGGCAGCCCGACAGCTCCCAGCAGAGCCGGGCACGGGCGGGGGCCGCCCCGGCGTTCCCAGACGGAATTCTTCCCCGTTCCAGCAGGGCGGCCGGGCGGGGAAAGGCTCCTTTCCCCCGGCTTCCCCTCGGGCTGGAGGGAGGCTGCTGCGCCCCGTCTGGGGGCCGCGCTCCGCTCTCCCGGCAGGACCTCGCAGCCCCGCGGAGCGGCTTCTCCCCGGCGGGAGTCGCTGGGATTCGGGGGAAGGAAACCGTGCCCCCGCCCCTCCCGCCCCCTCCCGCGGGCGAGGCAGCCGGGAAGCGGCGGCGGGGCCGGGCTGGAGCCGCTTGCGGGAGCGCGGCGCGGGAGGAGGGGGGGCGGCTCCCGGGAACCGCCGCGCCAGACCCGCGCGCCGGGAGACGGGGACGGAGCCGCCGCTTTTCCAGCCGGCGCTGGGAACGGACAGCGGAAGAGCGCGGGCAGCTTGGCTCCCGCCTCGCCTCCCCCCGGGAAGCTCATACGTCCCCTGAGCTCCTCAAGTTCCGGCAGGTGCGAGCTCAGCTGGGGGTTCATCGCGGCAAGTTGACCCGCACGAGTCCCGCGTTGCAGGGGTCGGGCAGGCGATTCGCTCCTTTCTGCTCCTCTAGCCCTGCGTGAATCCCGAAGCCCCAAAAGCCCGCTGAAAGCCCGGCAGAGCTGGAGAAGAGCCGCGGTGGAGAGTTGTGGGGTTTTGGATATATTTGACACAAAGCACCGCCACCTCTGCTCCAGAGATTCGTATGGCTTGAAGGTAAGAGATGCGTGGTGTCGATGCTCTTCTTCGAGAAGTGCAAATGCTGTGAATGTCCCGGTGCGGGAATAGGGACGACAGTAGCTGCTGTAATCACCGCTGCCTGGCAATGTAAATAAAGACATTTATTTGTCATTACACCAAACGATCCATTAAGCTGTTCTCTTCTGAAAGAGAGTAGGTGAAAGCAAGTTTTCAAATTTAAAAAGGCAGACTGTCTTCATTTTTTCATCTGAAACGTTAACTGCAAACCAATAAACAATCGTTATTAAATGCCACAGAGGCATTTAGAGTTGCTAAGAAGCTCGGATCATTTTTTAGAAGTTTGATGCTTAACACTGCTCTCGCACAGACACAATGGCAATAGAGTGACGGGGAAAACTGTAGGAGGAGGATGTGTAGATAGAATCTAATGTTGATACATTCCATTTCCCCAAAGGATGAGATTATTCAGTCAAATTGTTGGAGGGGAAAAACTATTTTTTCTCTTATGATACTCATTTTTTACGTATGGCAAAACTTGTGTCCCTTAAAATTTCCTTCTCAGCACCAGTCTTGAACAATCTTTCCCAGTGAAGGACGGGAGATCTGTCGCCCTTTCCTGAAGAAGCCCTGGAAGGAAATCTTTCAGAAATACTCCTCCGAATGTTGCAAGCAGATTTTCTGCAAGGTTTACAGTAACCTTTGTGGCTTGAAGGAAGTCTGAATTGTTCCTGTTTGTATCTTTAATATTTTTCCTTTGCCCTTCACTTAAAGCTTCACCTGGCTTTTTGAAGCCAGTGGAGACGGGGGATTTAGGGCGGGGAAGCAGACTCCAGGGTTGCGTTGGGCCCTGTTCAGTGCCGAAATATTTTTGTTCAAAGTTGTTGACTGTAGGTGGTTTCTACACAGATAACACATCCTCACATGTTAATGCTCAAGTTTCTCTCAGCCTGACTTTCTCACATGCAACGCATGGAGCCGTAGAGCTAACAGTGTGTGGAGCATGAATCACTTCTTCAAGTAGAGTTCAAAGTAATAAGAAAAATAAGAAAAATGGTGTCATAAATAACCAGCAACAAGATTCTAATAGAACTGGTCAAATAGGTTACACACACAATTCGCTGCAAGACAGTGTGACTCATGTTTTTTACATGTTCAGTGTTTCATGTGACTGTTCTTCTTTAACCACACAACAGGCTTAACAACTCATAATCCTGTGCTTATGGGTTTTTTTATTTCTTTCGAAGCAAAAGCTCGTGAATTGCTTGTAGCAATCTAGAAAAAGCAGTTTCTTGACAATATTGCTAACTCTATCAAAGAAGTTTAAAGAGCACTGCGTCGGTAGCTTTTGGGCTTTTTTTTTTTTTCCATTTAACTTCTTTTTCATACTACAGAAATTCTGTTACATTAGAACCTTTATTCTTTACTTCCCAGACTTCTGAACAGCGTTTTTGTAAAAGTACTTTCCACTGATTTAGGTACCATGTTATTATCTCCTGCTTAGATAGGCAGTGTATGGCATGACAGGCAAATATGATGGAGACAGAAAGAAAGAGAAGGGCAGACTTCAAATCTCCTGAGCATCTGAAATGGTAACATCAGGAGGAGTAACTACATGTCAGCAGAATTACAAAGATCTGACTTTGGGCCCTGCCTTTTCACTTAATATTTCTGAAGATAGCTATAAAGCAGTTATCTGACATGAATTAGGTGAATTGCCTTGCAGGATGTGTCACATATCACAAAATGCCACCCAGCTGTATAAATCCGTTGTGTAAAATCTGCCATGCTGTTACATTTGCATATAAATTCCATGGGCACACATGCATGGAGATTGCATGTGTGTAAAAAAAGAGCTTCACCTTGGTGCGCTATAGCATTTATAAAGCCAAAGTGCGTGTTTCAGACTTCAGAAAGAAGCAAGCGAACCCTCAAAAGTCAGGTGAGGCTGGGTTAATCGTTAGTATAGGTTACCTTGTAGCTCACATGGATCGTACCCAGAACCAAACAGCTTCCTTTTTCCTTCACATTTTGCTTCTGTGTCACTTTCACGCTCTACCTGAAAGGCTAGGTCATGATTTAGATTAGCTAAGTGGTCACACAGCATCCATCATCTGCACCTCCATACTGTTCCCACAACCTAATCCCAAGTCATCATGAAGCCCACTGAAGTGAGTAGGTTCCATCCACACGAATCTGCAAAGCAAAGGTGATTTATATATACACGCACTCCTCTCACAAGGGAATCACAGCGTGACATCCACTCACTCGGCACGCAGTGCTTGTGTGCAAGGCAGCAAGCACAAAGATTGCACTTTAATCTCTTCCAGCTTTGCTGAAGTATGAGACACCCGCCTGGGAAAAATACTCAGCTTTTCCTTTAATGGCACTTCATTGTTGGTTCAATGTATTCCTCTTCGTGCTCCCTCAGGCTAGCAGACTCAGGCTATTACTGCCGTTCCCAAAGGCTGAAGGCGCCGGGCAGTTGACTGCACAAGTTACCACCACGCTGGTAAATGCAGCTGGAACAGAAGAGCACTATCCTGCAGCTAGGCTGAAAGGTCTGAGCAATGGCGCGGGCCAGCGAGGCGCCGCCACTAAGATACGCGCCCTCAGTGAAACACAACGGCCGAGCATGTACAGTGTGATTCCCTGTGTGTTCTTCATCTAAAATCCATCCTTTGTATGAAATCAGCTAATCTCCACTCTCCCATTCTCTGTTTACTTAAACTTTGGAATTCAAATTTGAGCTTAATAATACTTACATTTCGGTACATCACAAAAGGCCACAGAGAACCGCTCTTTCCACAGAACAGCTTACTCAGAAAGTATAATTACCTGGTATGCCTCTGTGTTTCTCACTGGATTAAAAGAATGGAACTCACAAGGCATTGGCGTATTTTAGAAACCCTCGCTGCCAAATGGGTCATTTTAACCCTACTGGGCAGATAAGGGTCTACACTATGTAACAGCCAAATTGCCCTTGTGACTCTACAAACCTCGAGGTGCAGGTATGGACTGACTTACCTCTAGGCTTTCTCATTCTTGGCACCCAAGGTATTGTATGGAATTATCTTCTGAAGCTACCTCTGAAACTGCAGGGAATATTTGTGTGGAAACAAAATGCAAGCTTCCTCTAGAAGAAAGCAGAATTTCACTGGAAAACTGTGGACATCATTATTTCCACCGTGTGAAAGAAGCCATGGAATGAACTTCTTAGCCCTCTGCTCTATGTCTACAAAGGATGTGCTTGCTTTAACAGCCTTGTGCTAGACATACCCTTTCTCTCACTAGTAATATTCTTTAACAAATATTACATATAAATTCTCTAAAACAACGAGAAACTTTAAAAAACATTTATCTCCAACTGCAGAAGTACTTGTAGCTCTTCAGATATGAATCAGATGGATTTGGCTCATGAACCTTATAATACTTTCATAATAACCGTTTTTCAATTTCACCTTCTGTGCACAAATTTCTTCTGAACACCTAGGAAATCTGGGAATGAGTTTTTGCTTTCTCACACGTATATAGCTGCTATTTCAGTGCCAGGAGATACAGGACAGGGAGTATGTTCACATAACATGTAAGTTAGCTGTAAAGCTTCTTGCCACAGGAGCTCGGGATGCTACGTGTTCCTAAATGTCGTTGATGTAGGTTTGAGGGGACATTCAGCAATTTCAGTTCCAAGGGAAAGAAGTCCACCGATCGTTAATAAATGCACAGCAACCATGCTGGCTCGGTAAATATCTGAGATGTAAACAGTTGGATGATGGGAGAATACTTGCAAAAATATCATATGTACTTGCTCCGTTCCTACAGTCTTGCCCAGGCAGTAACTTTTGGATACCGTTGGAGAAAAGATACCGGACTGGCTGAAATTTGTCTGACCTCTCAGGGTTATTTTTTTGAGGCTACAGGAGAAAATACGGTAGGCTAAACGTTAAAACGTAGTAAGGTTTGGAATACAGGGAGGAAAACTTGCAAAAGATTTGTTTGGGATCTAACTTCACTGTATTTTACAAACAAAAACTTTTAGTAACTAGATTTGCTTTGGCTAACTCTTTAGGAGCACGCGAGACTAATCAGTTTGTGCCTGGGTGTTGCTAACTAGATTCTTTGGGAAAGGGGGAGGCAATTGTTTAAGTCCTGTCAAATGCATCATTCCTTGTGCTGTTACAAAACCAACCTATATTCAATCTAAAATGATTGCTAATAAGTATTAACTCCTCTACCAATTGTTCCGCTTCAATCGTGTTTGCTCTTGCTGTCCTTCATCTGGATATTTTTAGCATTATAATTTTTTTAAAGATGTGACTATGTGTTCAGTTGCTTCTTCTCTGTACATCCCTCCCAATTATCTTGGTGGGTATTTTTCTCTCAGCCCCCTAGAACGGGTTTATTTCTGGTTTACTCTTCCCTGTTGGTTTCCATGTGGTTATGTGGGAGGCTGCACATTCTTTATCAAAGCAGAGAGCCATGATTAGTCCATTCAGAAAATGTAAATGCAGCCTTATGTGTTATGTAGCACTGGAGAAAGAGAGATGGGCTGTAAGGAGCAATAAAAGCGGTCCATAATAGAACACAGCGTTAAGCCCTGTAGGTAGGCCTGGATGATCGCAGTGACGTCCACACTTCAGATTTCTAACGCAGCTAAATAAACGTGCTGAACCTGTGTACTGCTGTCTGGGGAAAGCTAATCAGAGTGCAAGCCAGTCCTGCTGAAGTAAGTGAAATCCACTGCGACTGTGCAGCCTTTGCCGTTAACATTCATTTTGATTTGTTTCTCCCCTTCTGTACGTGTTCCATTATTTATCCCAAATTTCAGACTCTGTAGCCTCAGCTGTTTCTGTCTGAGATGTCCCAGGAGCTGGAAACACGCTTATTAGTTGATAAATACATGCATTTGATTTTGCTCACTGCTTCAGGTTGCCAACTGCTAATGTTGAGGATGTATCAGCAAAATCAACACTATTGAGAATGCACTGCGCAATTTGCGGCTTTACAGAAAAATGAACTCTTCACCAACATCTCAGGTTTTTGAATCATGCTCCTCTGAATGCTGCAGCTGAGCCACAGTATCAGAGAAGTTAAATTTATTACCTAATATATTACACCTTGCAAATTACTTGTCTAAACTGAATCCTCGCCCCTAACGCCATTTAGATATCCCGGGCAATTTGGAGTTTTAGCAAATTGAGATTCTGTCTGTAACGGGCACTCTTCTGACCTGCAGTTGCCTCTGTGTCTGCGTATTTCACGCTTATACATATTTGTATGACAGTCCAGAAAGATGAGAGTCTCTACAGGAATCCTGAAGTCTGAAGTTGGATTTCTAACATTTTATCTGTTTTCTCTGGTGACCACTCCAGGCAAGAGTACCTCTGGGTTACAGCCTCACCTGCATGCTTGGCAATCTAGCTCTCCCACATCAGAGAGAACTGGGTGCCTCCAGCCAGCCTGCTTACTTTTAGACATTTCCACACAGATTGAGGAGTCAAATTTTAGTCACCCGTGCTTGAAAAGCTACAATTATAAAGATCTTATTAACTGAAAAAGCATTAAAGATAGAAACGCTACCCCACCCCCAACATATGTCATTAAACAGCAAGAATCACCCTGAACCCAGCACATGAATCATTTCTCAGCCCCGTGAGGTTATGGATGCTTAAAAAAATGTGTTTGTGTTTGCACAGGAATACTTTAGCCCACCATGACTCTGAGTGAACAGGCTAGGCATGTGTAAACTCCTTATTTGCAGTTTCTTAATGACAAACCAGCAGCGAGAACTGGAGGGTTTCAGTTATCTTACTGACTAGGGAATCAAAAAGTCAACATCAGAATCTCCGTGCTAGTAAAGATTCCTGCGTGTCGTTGTTATTGGTTCTTTTTCAGTTGTAAAGCACGTATCTCAAGTTGGTGGTGATCTGTGACTGGGGATTCTAGACCTGCGCCAGTGTGACAGGAGGTTACAGTTATTATTATACAGTATTACAGTTTTGGGTTGGTTTTTTTTTTACAGCTGCAGACAAAGGTACCAGTGAACTTTAGGTTTCCCCTAGTCTGTGCACTCTAGAAAACTAGACTAAAAGAGCAGTCTTTTCCTCAGATTCTGCAATTGGTTGTAAAGTAGGCTTTAGCATTCCCGAGGATAGCACTGGGGCAACTGCTAGAGTCGCCAGGTGGAAAGGATCCCTGGGTGTGGATCTATTTCCAGGTTGAAGACAAGGGCTGAGAGTAAATATCAGCACGTTTGGTCACAGGCCTTTTCCATCCACGCGGCTGGCCGTTAGCCTGGCTATAGCTCAAAGTGGCTGCGCGGCACTTTGAAGAAGCTGAGCTCAGGCTATCTATTAATAACGACAGGGCTTCCTTCCTAGCTGCTAAGGAGTACTGGGCATTGGAGTTCTGCCTGTAGATATCTCTGAGCACGGATCACCCCAGAGCTGGCTCGCGCGTTTCTGTCGCAGGGCAGGCATACTCTCAGCGACTCCCCCGGGAGCTGGGTCAGGTCCTCCGAGGCACCAGACTGGGTGTTGAACTAGCAGCACATAGCTCACTGCCTTAAATAAAGTAACGACAACTTTACACAACCGTGTACTGCTAAGGGCTGCGTGTTTCAGTCACTCAAAGGCAGCACCCTCAAAACGTCTCATTCTGCTACCCCCAGTCACAGCATTAGTTCTAGCGAGCTGTATGAACTGGCTGGCTGAAAACTTCACGGCCAAAACTATTTCCATTGAAAGCTGAACTGAATCAGTATTTTGCAGAAAGTAACCGCTTTTCTCATAAGTTTTCTTTCTTTCTTTCTTCCCTCTCTCTTCCCCACCCTAGTACAAATTCAATTTCTTTGCTAACATGTTTGGTTTAGCTGCAAACGTTTTGGTTTCAGAGCTTCCGACAGTCAGAAGTTAATGCTCCTAGAAGAGACATAATTTCTGTCACTGGCATTTTACCATTCCCTTGTTCTACACCACCGATAAGATCCAAATATGCTTTGTAGAGTACATTTCCTTTGAAAGACGTTTTACTAATAAAGGGAGAAATCCATACAATGATGATGTCCAGTTATTCATCATGTGGGAGGACGTATAGCTACATACGATGTCTGTTTCTTTGCAGTTTCCTCTGTTGTCCTTTCCAAGGGTTATTTTTATTTATCTTTAGATATTGTTTTTTCCTCACTGTGAAGGAAGAATCAATTAGGAAATTACAACAGTAACAGAAAATTATATAAGGATAATAATAAAGTTAAGATCCTTCAGGGCTACATTTTGCAATTCGGTTTACTGTTGAATTTCTGATTCAAAAGGCCTCAGAATCATACCCACAAAACCTTAACATAAGAGACATTGTTTGTAGAGACAATAAACATACTTTAGCAAAAGAAGAAAAAAAACCCCACCAAACATGCAAAGGAAATGTTTAAGTAAAGCAATTACTAAATGTGTGCAGGAGATAGTTCAATAGCTTGGACATTTCCATCAGCATTCAGTGCCTGTCCCAGTGATATTATTCTGAAGACACCCTCAATCTGTCAGGTGTGACAACACCTTGAGCACTAAGAACGTGTCTGATTTTGACGCGAGCAAAAAATTAAAGTCATGGGCAAAACCAACAACCCATGATTACAGAGCAAATCACATCACTCACAGGTGGTAATCTGTTTTTTCCTGGCGAGAACCACAGGCTCCAGAAGGGGACCTGTGTCTGCGGGAGAAGCGTATGAGAGAGAATATCTCTCCTCTGCACTGTAACAACGCACTTCCTGCAGAAAGACAAAGGCCCATGCCTGCCGGAGGGTTTTGGTGGACTTCTGTGCTTGCTTCACCTTCAGCACGTGTGTTCAGATCGCACGCATTTTGCTTTTAGTCTCCTGCACCCCCTTATTTATATTGCTGATGAATTAAACAGCCACTGAAGAGAGCACCGGATTTAGTCCTGCCTTAACTTTCACAATAACTTGTACCTAGCACTCCATAATTAAAAACATTAGTGACTCCCAGTAACGTTTCATCAGAAAGAGTATCTACTCCCTGCCAAACAGGGTGAAAATATTCATCGCTTTCTGGAGCTCTGTTAATGAATTTGTGGATTAAAGAAATATGGAAATAATGTGGAATTCATAATCAGTGCAGGTCTAGATTACCGGGTCTATGAGTTGGATTCATTATGCATGTCGTATACAACGGCTGCACTTAAAAGCCTCAGATAAAATAAAGTCTTTGCTCTATTAGGTGCTAGACGTGCACCCTGCAGGAAACGGGTGCTGCCAGCCAGACACTGTGCTTCTTTGCAACTGTGGCAGTTGCAGGCTTTTTTGGGCTGAACCTGCCAACTGAGCCCAGGTGAATTCTACTGGAGGAGCCAGTATTCACAGGTACTCTGTTCACCCCTTCCACCTGTAACCTCAGCCAGTAAATCCCCAGGGATTTACGGAGCCAAGGGTGCTGGGGCGGATCGATTCTGCCAGCGAGCCAAGCTGCCCCGGGTGTGGGAAACCGCTTTGTGTTTGCACAGAGGGGACCTGGAGCCTTCCCGGGGGGCCTGGGCATTACTGCAATCAAAACAGCAGCCGTAGCAGCATTTGCTTTCTTGTCCTCTCCTGTTGCTCCTTCTGTGGATTAAGCTTGTAAACGTTTCAGGGCAAAATGGCTGTATTTTGTATACTAAAGCCTTCTGTATACTAATGCCTCACAGCAGGCGGAAAGTTTTGCTGACAGTATAAACGCCAACAGGTAAAACTTAGGAGAGCAGCTGTGGAGTGGGTAGAGTGAGCCCAGGGCTAAGACAGAGCTAGAGGAATGCAGGCAAAAGCCCTAGTTGCCGGCTGGCCTCACCGCAATGGCCTCACTCCGCTAAAAGCCACAAATATGAGCAGTGTTTCACCCGTTCCTTGCCTTGAGATTTGCAGCACCCTCCCAGAGCCCCTCCTGTGTTTCACACCAAAGCATGCAGCAGAGGCCAGGGCAGGATTCACACGGGCCACTAGTCCAAACGTAACCGGGGAGTCTGCGCTGGCCCTTGCAAGAGCCAGAGCAGTGAAAAGCCCTGTAACCTGCTCCCACTTACAACAGCGCTCTCGTCTGACCAAGCAGACTTTTCTGCAATTTTGAAACTGACATTACTCAAACCATTCAAAAAATTGAACGTCTCTTGAGCACTAAAGCTTTGAATAACCTTCTCCCCTGGCTAAGGATTTGTCGGTGATGTTAGCAACAAATCATGTGGGGTACAGGTGGAAAATACAAGTCTTTCCCAGGTTTCTACCAGCTGCCAGGTTAACAGCTCCTGCTCCCCCACTGAAGAATCACCCCAAAGCCATCAACTGAGCAAGGGATGCTCTAGCAACAGGCTGGAGACCTGGGAGACCAATCTATTCTTAGACTGCGATCCGCACGTGTGCTGTAGTTAGACTTCAGAATGCTAATGAGCTTGCCTGAATTTTAATGAAGGCCTGTGGGAGAAGTTCAGTTTAGTGCCTTCCACTGAGTAAAAACAAGCAGGACAGATAAAATCTTCAACCACTTTTCTAACTTCCTAGCTCAGGACGAGGCAAAATAGCCATGCGTTCACATCGAAAACAAGTTGTACCACACAGGATGGAAGCCGAACACCTATTTCCCTGTGGGTTGATTCACTCATAGAGATTGTCTGAGGTCTTGGAAGAGACACAAAAAGATGGCTATCTTCTCCTCCCACTGTCAAATTTCACAAAACATAGGAGAACTTAATAGATAGCAGAAGACCCCTCTGCTCTTAGGAAGCTTGCTTGACACCAGCCAAACAGTTCCTAAGGCCAGGCAGAGAAAAATACATCCCCCAAAGGCAGAGATAACAAACTTCCCCCCCACAGTGTAATGAGGTGACCATCTGTCTTTAGAAAACCAGGATAAAACCCTTGAAATCACTTAGCTGGTGAAGGGCACAAAAACTAGCAACCGGAACCAGGTGGCCTACAGAGAACGTTGAGAAGCTTCAACAAGTAAAAGCAAGTAAGAGCAAACACTCTTAATTCTTCAGACACGTTTGAAAATCCTGTCCTCAAACACTGGCGGGACGAAGGCCAGTTTCTCTTCCTCCCCTCTGTCCCCATGAGAGGCGCATCGGGGCCCAGCTGTGCAGCAGGCTGAGCGTGGGGTGCCGAGAGCGCAGATGCGGGATTTCTACGGCAGGAGCACAAGGGAGTGCTTGACTCTCGCGATCCCAGCGAGGGGTTTGGTGGTGAGTCAGGCGGGGGCAGCATCAACATCGTATAGGTTTATCTGATCACATACGACACTTCTTGTCACATTGCATCTTTCGTTAGCTCAGCCAAAAGGCTGGGGGGAAGAGATGCCCGGCTGCTGGCTAGTCTGCTTCCCTGCTGCACGTTCAGAGGGGAGCGGCTGTCCTCAGGTGCCCCAGGGTGTGAGCAGGAGTCACTGCACCATCCTCACAGGAGGACACGCCGGAGAATTTCCCCAGCCTCCGAAATGTGAATGATACCAGAAAATCGGTCCTATCAGGGATCCCAAGGGCAAGTCGATAACTCGCTGCAAGCTCACTCTCTGTAAAATTTACATTCTGCTTTTTATATTTTTAATTGGTTCCCTGGCATTCTCAGGTGAGTTTTACTTGAAACATTGCATGTGGCTCTTCCTTTCATGTGCCTGCTTGACGTCCAAATAGGTACGCTACATCTGCTACCCAAGCTGAGGGCCAAATCCATTTGAAATCATGACAAAACTCCCATTGGGAAGAGAATCATACCTAGGAGTAATAATTCTTCCAAGAACATGAGCTTTTGTATCGCACAACAGTGGAAAAGATCTGTTGCATAGTGAATTTCTGCCTCTGTGGGGAGACTAAATTGAACAAGCAGGGGACGCAATGATACAACAGGTTAGAATAGGAAGACAAACTGGGGAGGAAATATATATTCCATATATGAAGGGTAACAAACTGTTCTGCACATCTAGGAGACATTCAAGAAGATTAGATCAAGGAGTTCAGACAAACGCTTGTCATGGAACAGCCACGGTGCTGAGCAGGAACCACAGGACTGTCCAAGTCCTTTCCAGAACTATGGCCACGATAACAGGCGCTGATTTACAGAAGCTGATGATCCAGCGCGATTCCCCTATGGCTGAATGCCCACTCTGTGGGAAGAGATGTAAAAGGATAGGTCCAGAACTAGAGACGCGTTCTTCTGCTCACATTTTGCTTGAAAGGATGACGGAGGTGGGTGTTGAAAGTCAGGATTTAAGCTGAGCAGTGGAGCCGATTTAGGTCAGGGATTAAATGATTAAAGATCATTAGGATTTGAAATTTGAGGAGCACTGGCTGGTCTGTGTAGGAGGAACACAGAGAGCCTGCCTCCTCGTATCTCCTCTGCTGATTGTGGCCTGTGTTGTACACATTGGCCACAAAGGACAGGACAGTAATTCATCTAATGTTTCCCTGAAGTTTCAAATACAAGGAAGTGGCACTTAGAGCAAGAAGGAGCCACGTGAATATTGTGCTGATTGACACATCTTCATCAAATCTTCTACAAAGAATCTATTAAAAGGGACTTTGTGGCAAATATTAGTCATATATGGTTTGGGGCAAACACCCACAAAATCTGAAAAAGAGGGGGAGGGGAAGGGGAAGGGGAAGGGGAAGGGGAAAGAAAAGAGCTCTCCTTTCCTCTGGAATTCACTTCTTTTGGCAAACATTTTTGCAAACAAGCTTAGTGATAGGATGGCAATGAAAAGAGCAGATGTTAAATGAATGTTAGATGACATAAGTGGAAGGCAAATATTTGATCTCCTCAACCTGATTTATTATTATTTATTTTTAATAAAGTATGGCTGAAGGACTCTGAGCTAAAATGTCTTTGTGCTAGGTACTGCATAAGCATAGTAAGCCTGCCTGGAGGGAAAAAAAATATGTTTATTCAACTAAGGAATTAACACAATCTATTTCTGCAATCAAATTAAGTTATACACTTCAAATACCAAACACCAAAATGTACAGTGAACATTAAACAGGTAAAACCAAATAATTTTTAAAAGTCTTTAAACATTTGCCACATTTTTACCAGTACTTAAAAGTAAACTTTTGTTCAAATTTAGCCGCCTCGATCCATAACTACTAGGGATGGGGAACGGAGAGAATTCCTCAAAAATAATGCAATTAGCTCTACTACTGATCAAGGGTTATTTGCAGACATTGGTGGATGATCTCAAACACGTAACAAATTCTACAAGAAGACAGATCAACAGTATCATAAGACTAGGAATTCATTAAATTAGTCAGAGGCTCAGATCTAGTCAGAGAGGTTTAGCATTAGGATACATATGAAAGAATTAAGAAGAAAAATGAGCTTTTGTACAGAACAGGATGTTAGGTCTATAGTAATGCAATACTTAATGAGAACCAATGTGTTTCTACTCAGACGACCTGTCTCTGACAGCAGCCATCTCCACGTGATAACGCAGGAGTGAAGTGATATGCAATACCTACATTACTAATTCACAATCTTATCTGCAGCTGTTACAGATTTCATTGCATCCTGCAGTGCAAGATCCAATTGTTTCCACTATTTGTTTTCAAAGGGGCCTGATATAAGACTTTGGAATGGGTTCTTGGTTTTAAGAAATAAATTCTTCACCTTTACACACCGAGAATTGAGATCTGTGTAATATTTCTGGTTGGGTGCCCAAAATTGAAAGCACATACAGTCAGAAACGATCTAAAAAAATCCTCGTCTGCCCATCCTTGCCACCAAGCTGAGAACTGTTCAAGTGGGCTCCGTTTGGAGCAGCTCCAGCTTGCGAAGTGTTTAATCTGCCAAATGCTGAAAAGATTAAAGCTTGCCCCGTCCCCACATATTCCTAAAGAGCAATAGAAATCGGTGGCTCTACTCCAGCAGCCTGCCAGGCAGCAGTCAAATCTCGCTTCTGAATTGCAGGTGGGTAGAGGGAACGCTGGGGTTTTCTGGAAGCACATTATTGCTAGAGGAAACTATTCATACCTACTGCCATTCTGGAAGGAAAACTAGTGATTTGCGATGTAAACTGCCCTTCTATGTTGGAGGTGACTGTCTGTGCATTTGTCAAGTCTCCTTTGAGGAGGGCTAGCAGTGAGAGCATGTGCTTTAATGGCTGCTGTGACAGTTAGAACACACAGCCCATGCTAGAAGTCTTGGAAACCTGATCTGAGGGGCGTACGGTTCTGAATTTTCTAAAAATGTTTGCAAATATGTATCCTGAACTTGGGTAACCGAACTGTTTTGAGTTAGATCTTTCCAAAGAAAAGGGAGGAATTTAACTAAAATTTCAGAGTAGGCAGTCATTACGTATTTTTTTTCTCATTTTGATGTGAGATGTTTTTGCAGGTTTGAAAACCTGATAGATCCTAAAAAGCTCATTTATGAAAAAAAAAACAAACCACCAAACAAGCCACTACAACTTTTCCTTGGAAAAGTTATTACTTTTGACTGTCTAACATATTGGAATGATAAAACATTAAAATCAGAAAATTCGAAGTAATTTCTGATAAAACCCTATGACAAGCTGCAGGTCTTGAATAAAGAGAAGGCCTTTTTAAAATGGAATCTGCTTTTTATTAGCAGAAGGACACGGTAAGGCAAGTTAAGTGTGCATTTCTCCATCTCAAGGGAAGATATCACTGAATTCTTCCCTTCCATTAAGACTTGCAAAAAATCCTCGTGAACCTCTAATTAAGAGTGAGATTTCCAAAGGACGTGAAAGCAGGAGGCAGTCAATTGCCAGTGAAATTCAGCCTTTGAACATCCTTCTCCAAAGGGTCCAGGCTGCGCGCTGGTGTTCAATAGGGAGGGCAGTAACACCCTCTTCCCTTGTGCAATTCTGCCTGTACCAGAGCAGTCCTGGGAAACATTTTGCTCCATCAGCACCGTACCCAGGGATAATGGACAAGTGCTCCAGGGAAAAGAAACGCTTCTTCTCTCTCCTGCCTGCAATGTGATTTCAAACTCGGGCGAGAATTCATGGCATCGTAGGGAAAGAGGGATGTTCAATGCACTAATACGACAAGCGTAGAACTGAGAAATCAAGTGACTTCTCAAAGTCAAAAGCATCAGAGCATCTGCATTAAAACCTGGAATCAGCCGTGCGGCTCCTGAGTTACAAGGCTATTGCAATAAGATCATCCTGCACCAGCTCCCACGGGAAGGAATCCCTCTGTGCCTTCCAGAGAACGGCTGCTGTGGTTCTCTTCACCCTCTGTCCCTGTGCTGCTCTTAGGGAGGTGGTGACTCACGTTACGCGTTAGCGCAGAGAGCTCTGAACAGTGCAGTTACTGAGAAGTAAAGCGCTGCGAATAGAAAATATTGTGGCATCAGCGAGAACGGTTAAAGTCGGTGACTCAAAGGCCTATGTGGCAGGAGCGTATTATATACAAACCCCATGCTAACAGCACTTCTGAGCACTTACAGGAGGAAGTGCTTAGATTAGGTGCATTACAACACGCTCCAGGGGGACATATGCATGCTTTCTAGTAGGAAGATCCAATTAGATACTACGCAAGACCAAGTGAAATGCAGTGATGTTCCTGACTCAGAAGTGAGCAATAACTGTGGTTAAAAAACTGTGGCCTTGCACTTTTGTTTTGAGTAACAAAGGATCTGAGGAACGGGGAGCCATGTGGAAAGGCAGGAGAGGGAGAGCTGTTCAAGAGGCGTTTGCAAGGAGCTGACGGGAAGAGCTGTTGTATTGGATAGATACGAAGGTTGCACAGTGCGGAAGTTAGAATTCAGCCTCCCCCCAAAAAAGCCCCAGCCTTGTCAGGATCTTTGTCTCTGATTTCTGTACCTCTAGGTGCAGAGGGAGCTAAGCCTGCTGCTTGTGTAACCTACTTACTTACTGCTAGGAAAATCGAAGGAGTGTAGAAAGTCAAGGTTGCCCCCCCAGTACTGCCTTCTGGAGAGATGCAGCCAGTGCTCAAAACTGCTCCAAATGTAGTTACTGCCTGGACCTCATCAGTCGGGACTGCCAAATCCCTGCTGCATTTGCATGTACTACTCAGTGCCTGGGAGAGTCAGGTTAATTTAAAACCACCAGGACTTTGCTTATTGTGTTCGGTGTGTTGGCAGATCCTGGAATGTCAGAGGCCAAGGCAGGTGGCTGGGACTTTTCATCAGCATTAGCAGTGGCAGCAGGTGCTATGGTTCTCGGGTCAGGACAGAATTTACAGTCCTTTCCTAATTCTTGACCTTTCCTCCTCCTTCTCAATGTCTGCAGACACTGTGCCCTGCATGGAACTGGATGGGAAGAGGTTATAAATCATGGGCTTACATGCAAAAAAACAGTGAAACTGTTCCAGAAGCTGATTCCCTCTGCCCAGTGATCCTGAAGAGGGAGACTCCCCAAACACGCTTTCCCCTTCTCTTTCTCACCCACCACCTCCCTACTCCCAAAGAATATGTCATTTCCCTTGACTGCAACGCCTCAGTCACATTCTCAGTGGAGCCCAGTAAACAGCATCGACAAACATCTCCAGGACAGCAAGGATGTCAGTTTGACAGCTTTCCTGTGGCCCATTGATTCCAAGATTTCAGAGGAAAAGGAAGGAGGCACTGTACTGTGCAAATTTCACTTAGACATTGATTTCTGTGAAACAGAAACGTCTTTGGAGCAAATCTGTCCCTAAACACCTTTCTCACATAGTCCTAGGCCAGGCTTTCAGTAAGCTGGTGGGTACGTCTGGGTAGCAGCAATGAGAAGGACGCAGGCAATCTGCCAAGAGCCGCATGCAAGAAATACCTTGGAAAAGGGAAGTAGAGACTGTTCCGAGGCTGTTGTGGAAACCGTGGATCTGGCAGCAGGGAGCAGCTCCCGTGGCCGCATCCCTCAGCTCCTGCCTTTACCAGCCTGCTCCCGCCTGGACTCTAGACTTCATCTTATGTGCAGTACGGCTGGGGCAAAACTTTAGGGGCTTTCACACCGTTTTATGGAGAAGCAAAGGCTGGCTGTGTGTTTTGGCAGCCAGGCCCAGATTAGCTCTGAGGGCCACGAATCTTTACCAAACACAAACCAGATGCTGCGGTGACATGCATCGTAGGGTCTGCTGGACACTGATGCTAGCTCAGGATCAGCCCTGTGAATATTTTATTCCCGAGGGTGTTTCTAAGCAGAGTAAAAAGCAAAAAAGAGTGTTACGCCTTTGCTATTTTGGGGCAAGTGGGGGGGGGGAAATATTTGCGGTGAATCAGGACATCTCTGACCTAGGACAGAACTAAGACGAGCAGAGGGTAGCCCCAGGAGACTGTTCAAACAGAGGCGAGATGTAGGTATGAGTTTCTGCTGGAGCTTTTTACCCTCCGCTTCCCAGTGAGCCGTCTGCTACATCTGTCTCTGCTTAATACACATTTCACATTTCAGATCTTGCCAGAAAGACAAACAGTTTTGTTGCTGCCAGTTGTGAACATTACACATTTGCCAGGGAGGTGTCATGCTTGTTTGCCACAAGTGTAATTAGATGATCAGTCATGAGGAGCCAAGAAGAAATACCGACATTGCAAACAAACGTATTTTTCAGTTTGCTATCTGAAAAGAACGGGGAGTTAACTACAAAGGGGAGAAAAACTCTAGCTCTGCATTCACAGCCTCTATCCTGGCTCCCTTTTCCCTGTCATTTCCAGCAGATTTCCTCCACTTGCTGAAAGCTATCTGGAAAGCACGGGAACTTGTTGGTTGAGAGAGGCCATTTTCCTCTGGATGGCAAACTGCCTCCCAGTTCGGCCACGCTTGAACAGGGGCAGTGAAGGAAGTTAACGTGAAGGGGATTAGCGCAGAGCCGGCTGTGTGTCGGGAAAGCAGCAGAGATGCGCTGTGCGATGCAGGCGTGTTGCTGCACCGCTGGCATCCAACACCGGGCTGCAACCTTGCTGCCCTGTCCCGCCCTTGACCTCTCAATAAATCCGTATCTGGATTAGCTCAGCCATACTAAAAATCTGCGTGGAATCTGTATGGGAATTAAAGTGGCTTTACAGCAGTTAATTCACAAAGGAATTTGTTCCATTTCAGGGCTCTACCCACATCTGCATCCAAAGTCTCAGCCAAAACTCAGACTCTGCTTTGCCTCTGGCGGTCGCGTACAGGGACAGTGAAACTCAACAAGGTCCCACAAGGACGGGGCAGAGCGAGATGCTATTAGTACCACCTTTTCTTTGTATTTACAATCCCTTCCCTCTGCCTCCCTGTGAAAATGCAGGTGCCTGGACCAACGCAGTAAAAAGCACCTTCTCTTCTAGTCAGCTTTTTTAAGCGGCTCTTTCTTCTCTACTGAGAAACTGTCAGCAGTAAAATAAAAAGTGCTCCTTAAAGCAGTACTGAAGGACTCCCCAGACACTCTAATGGCCACCATAATGCTTCCAAATGATGCCAGTTCTGTATCTGGAGAAATTAAGACTATTTTTAGGACTGAAAACTCGAACTCTCAAAATTCAGGAATCAAGAGTTGTCCATATGGGTAGATACTAGATACAGCCTTTAACTGCATGATCACAAATTACACTGTGTTTTAGTTTCCCAATTTCATGCAAAATATTTGGAATGTTTTTGTGTTTCATTTCCCCAAATTAATTAAAAAAAAAATAGAAACACATAAACTTTTCATTTGTATAATGTTCAAACATATTCTTTTAACTTTCCTCATGATGATCAGCTGCATGAAAAGACAAAAAATATTGCTGTAAAAGCAGTTCTATTGGGGGAAAAAGAAAAAGAAAGAATCTTGCAGAAGCTTCATAAGGAAACGTAAGAGAGTTTTTGCTCACTTTACCAGGGGCCTTCTATATCCTCCCTAACCCCTATCAAGTAAATGCCCGATAGATGGACATGAGAGATGAGCTGTATGTCATTCCTCCAACTCCGTCACTGGGTGGCAATGGGCTGTAAGATGAGCAGGGCAAGAATTACTGCGTACATAACTCTCCCTTGTCTCTCACCTTTTCTCCATGAAGCACAATTCTGTTTTATGAACTGCAGTCAGAGCTCAGAAGAAGCCAGAATAGGACCAAGGGCCTGATCCTGCACATATCAAATCATTCCACTCCTTTTATTCTTTTAAAATACTTTTCCATGTTCCTGCTTTTTTTTCCCACCCTGCATTTTATGCATGTTTCTTCCTTCTCTAGATAGTTTTGCATTATCAAAGGGCAACAGGAGAAAAGAAAAAACTGTTGCTGCATTTAGCATTGATTTTTCCCCTTCACTCTGAGTCACATAAGCTAACATTTAATTAATTTCTGACACTTTGACAGTTTCTAAGAAGACATTTGTAGAGCTATCAAGTGCCGCTGATAGCACTGTCAGACAGACACTTTTTGAATTATCAGCTATTAAGGACCCATATGCAACAAATTTCCAAGGATTATTATACAAATTGTTCTTTGAATGAGAAAAGCACACAAAAGCTCAGTGAAACATAAAGAAACCATTGTTCCCAGGTGAATTTGATATTTGCAAATGTTTTGCTATTTTGATCACTTACATGGTTTAATAAATTGAATTCACTTTGTCTTTTATTAACAAAATGAAATGGCCTGGTTTGAGATGTCCGAGAATCTGGGATGGCCAGATTTTCAAGTCACAGTGGCCTTTACAAAGATACAGCTCGAGAAACACAGAACACTTGATTTTAGGAAGTGCTGAGCCGTGAATGAGGTCCTTTTCAAGATCTCTCAAACCAGAAATCCTCAAACCAAACTAGCCAAAATCTCCAGTTGCTTTTAAACAGCTCTGGCCTTTACTCTTTGATCATGCTCACTGACACGTCACCATTTCTTGATGCGGTGACGATTGCAGGCAGGCCCAGGTACACATCTCCGTACTTTGCTTTTAAACACACAAGCAAACCTGGCAAGGGGCTGAAACGATCAACGTGGAGTAACGCACTCTCAGACACCCTCTGCAGCCATGGGTGGCAGGTCAGGTACAACAACTATTCTTGCTGGCCTCACTGTACTAATTTCCCAATTGCCAAAGAAGCTCTGTTTCAACAAATAGGACAGAGCTGTGTTTCACCTTGCTCAGCAAACACACATGATGTGGCAACTCTTTCTTTTTCTAAGTGTGTAGAAACGCCAGCAGGACCCAGACATGCAGTGGAAATACTCAGAACATGGTGCTAACCATCACAAGCACCCACCGCACAACTCTTGCCCTGGGAGCCCTTCAGTGGGCCCACATACATGAGAGCCAAAAGATCCCCACCACACAGCCAAGAAAAAGTCTTTCCAGTATGCCAGAGCCCGTGACCAAATATACTACCGTCTCGTTGGAAACGTGAAATTTGTTTTTCCTGTGCTGGCACCAGAGAAAGATCCCACCACAGACATCTGCTGCCAAGGGCCACATCATGTAACTTAACTTTTAGCCAGTTTCTCACAACGTGGACACGTATGTGCAGGTGGATGCCACCGATCTCAGGGTCCCGATATCATGGCTTTGTGTAACCTGCTGGCATAAAATCCATATAACCTCACAGACATTCATGCACCTTCACCAGCCTGCACCATACAGGGACATGACCTAAGAGATATCAGTTCTCCTGTAGTCTATCATCAGAGCAGAAACCATGAACTTCCCTTCACATGCCACATCCTACACTTTAGCTTTGTTTATACATCTCCCTCAGCAGGGAGTAGCTTTTTGCCATCTGCATTTGCAGCTAATAACTCACAAACCTCTATATCCAGACAGCAACAATTTTTAAAATATCGTTTCCTCCTCTCTGTTCACTTTTACTCTTCTTCCTCTTCATCCAAAAAAAAAAAAATGCCCGTAAGCCTGGGACCCGATCCATACCCAGCAGAAACCGAAGGAAGGCCTCTCAGTGACAGTCCCCTTACCGTGTGCCAAAAATGGCCCAGCTAAGGAAGCAGAGCACAGAGGCAGCCTTGGGAGACGGCAAAAGTCCAAAAGACTATGAGACGCTTGCAATTGCCTTTGCTAGTCCTGCATAAACCAAACACAAAACCCTAAATATGTTCCAAGACACTCTACAGCAAAAACCATGATTCGCTTGTATGTTACCTTTGAAATAGGGCACAGCACATGGCTAGTGGCCAGGGAAGAAATAATGGTTTGCTGTGACGCCACAGATTTCCGAGGAGACCTGTCTTCCCAGTGCCAGGAGCGGCTGGGCTGCGGGATGGCACCCAGTCATGCCCCCACCGTTTTCCCCTTTGCACTGCAACCTCACGGAGGGAATGGCAGACAGCAGGCAGGGTCCAGCCCTGACTTCAAACCTGCTACTGTCAAGTTTCATTAGCATCACTATTCGGTTCATGGCTTTATTTATTTATTTGTTTCCCTGCTGGAGGAAAAAAATAAGGGAAAGCAAAGAGCGGGGGGTGGAGGGGAAGAAAGAACACAGCCCAAAGCCCCATGAAGCACATGAAAAATAAACAAAATGGGTTGTGGCACATCTGCCTCGATCCGTGCACACCTAACATGGAGCAGTTAGTGGCTAGCGACTGTCGGGGGCCGACACGTAAGTCCCAGGCACTCTGCCTGAATCGGCTGTAACAGAGAGAAACCAGTATCTCTGGCCACAGAAATCTGGGGGATGAATCGGAAATAGAACTTAACTTCTTGAATCCCTGCCTAGGTATCTGACCGTCAGTTCAGCCTCTCGTCCAGGTCTTCCTCGCATTTCCAGTCACTCAGCCATTTGCACACAGGGATTCAGGGTAGAGGGAACAGGCTCCAGAGAATCCCAAGAGTGAGGCAGCACATGTGGAATTGCTTTATTTTTATTTTACATGTCAGCCTTTGACTGTCTCTTCAATGTCTTTGTGTCAGGGTGGAGCTGGAAGCTGGCGCTTTTACCTCCATGGATCCCCTAAACCTCACTTGGTACAACGGAGACATCGCTGCCAGGAACTGGAGCAAGCCACTCAACGAGTCCAATGCAGACCAGAAGCCTCAGTATAACTACTATGCCATGCTGCTCACCCTCCTCATCTTTGTCATTGTTTTTGGCAATGTGCTGGTGTGTATGGCTGTGTCCAGGGAAAAAGCCCTCCAGACTACCACTAATTACCTGATCGTGAGTTTGGCAGTGGCAGATCTCTTGGTAGCAACTCTGGTCATGCCGTGGGTGGTCTATCTGGAGGTAGGTGACCCAGTTTTCTTTTGCACTGCTGAATGTTTCTGGTGAACGGGTAGACATAGAGAAGGTTTAGCAGCCTGGACATCAGCTATTTCAAGACCTCCTGAATTTCCCAAACCAAAAGTGTTTTTAATTTCCTAACAGTTGGTCAGATTTTTCCAGGAAATCGACATGATAGCAGGTGACAGGCTGACTTGAAAATAACACTGTTGTTCAGAGGACTAAATTACAATTCCATTGCATTGAAAGTCTGGCTTTTAAATAGTGGGATCAAGATCCAAAGGACCCCAATTCTGTTTTCAAAAACTACATGGGTGAACTGTTCGTTCCCAAGCATGAGAATGAGTCTGCAACAACATCATAGGTGTCACACTAATAAACTGCATCAAATAGTAACCAAAACCCTATTTCTGAAGGACAACGGCAGTAAGAACAGCAGGCAATTGTAGAAGGAGGATGTAAATCCAAAGCTTTTATGTCACAATATATGAAACAATCACAGGTGAGCTACTTTTCACATTGCTGCTGTTAGCAAGTCACTTTGGTACAGAAGAGCTCTGTGCTTCTGCATACAGAGCCATATGCGAGTGGCACTGTGGTTTGTGAAAGCCAAATACTCGCAAGACCGCCACCTGTTTACTTAGGGATTTTACACCTGCAGGTGACGACTCTTACAACATAGCCTGAAAGAACAAAATGCATCTCTAGGGGAAAGAATAAGAGAAGATACACAGCCCTTCTCCCTTCGGCCCCTTCGCTGGGTTGCCCGCGTTCTTCAGCCAGCTGAGAGCTGGCATGCCGGTGGCAATCACAACCAAGACAGAACCAATGGTGATGAGAAAGCATAAGACTGAAGCTGTATTGAGTTTACAATTACTTTGCAGGCAATTGTTTATGAGAGAAAACGATAAAGAGAAGAGCAGGGGAAGAAGCCATAATCAGTTAGCCCGTTAAGTATTAATGCAAAGCAAAACAAACACACTGACGTGACATAGGCTGTCAAGAAACCACTATACCAATTATCACTCTAGATAATTATTGTTTTCACTGCGCTTTAAAAATGTAAAGCATCATGCATCTGCTAAAGCTTATTAACATGACCACAGGCCGGTTGTGACTGTAGTCAATGCCTCTGGGACTAGTTATCCTCTTCTATCATATTCCTCGTTTGCGACAACTCATTTTAAGCAGAGGCTTATGCTGTGAGAAGCTCTTGCTCTCTTAGGCCCAGGTCTAAGAGTCTCTCAGACACTTCTTATTTTAACGCGAAAGAATAAAGCGCAAATGATGTAAGATACTTTTCCCCTTTCCGGGCTCATGTGTACACAAAGTTGGTCAGGAACCGCAGCTTCCTTAATCTACCAAGTAGGACGATCAGGGCTCTACATCTCAGCAATACTTCTTTTTTTTCTAGTTTACTTTTGCCCTTTCTGGTCTTACCCACACTCTGCTAAATCTCCTGCTAGCTTGAAGCAACATAAAACACGACAAATACTTGCTGACAGGGAAGGAGCCACTGGACTGACATGAGTTAGGCACAATGCGATCCCTCTCTGGGTCTGCAATCTGAAATCAAAACCGGCCAGAACCCTTTGTTCTGCAAGTATCTTCTTTTTTCTTTTTAAGGTTTTGTGTCAGAAGCTCGGACAAAAATGAATGTCAAAAGGAAATGCTTTTAAAAGCCAGCCTCAATGCAAACAACTCTTCTACCTCCAAGCTTCTGAGGTTTCTCCTATGTAAATGAAAGCACTAAGAGAAAGAACCGCTGCAGTTTACAGCACCTCCCGTAAATTCGAAACTGTGCCTTCAGGAAAGTGATTTTGCAGAGGCTTACATCTGGCTGGAAACCTTTGCCTTTGGGCAAATTCTCATCAAAGTTACTGATGTAACTCTCTTAAGTGCTTTTTTAATCACTGAGTATTCATCTGTCACTCAGGCTTCAATGCAGTCATTCTTTCTTCTTTATGCTGCCTATGGTTATGTATATCAGAGCAGAAATAACTGAAGAATAGATATCTTATTCATTCTATTTTCAAATGCAGTAGGACTCTATTTTTATTAGAGGGAAATATACTTTTTTCATCACATGTCAAATACAGCAGTCCTAATAATTGCTATTAAACTTAATTGGCAAAGTTCAGTTTCAATAGCAAGATAAGTGAAGAGAAAAAGGCTACTGGTAACTGGAAGTGTTATCATTCGTTCTTTGTCTTTATCACAACATGTAGCATGTCAAAGAATTTTGACTCTAAATTAAATTCATTTCGTTCACGCAAAAAAATACATGACGAATTTCTAGCCTGATTTTTTAAACTAAGAAATGAAGAAAAGCTCCTGCTTCTCTACTGCTGATCTTTGCTAGGTAGAATTGCAAAAAAGTGTCTAATAAAGAGCTATAAGTACAATTAGAGGTGCTCGGGATATAAAATTAATGTGTTTCCTTCCTAATACTTCTTTGCAATGCTTGAGAGACCTGTTTAAGCTTCTACATAGTTCTCTCTGAGGAGACTTGCGCTCCCGTCTGTCATTGGAATAGGAGCCCAGGTTTGTGTTTCTGTTTGGGCTGCCCAACCCGCTGGAGAGTAACAGGAGGGAATTAGGAAGGACAAAGTCACACCCGCCCTCAGACGAATGCTCTAAAGAATGGTTTGGGTGGAGCAGAGTACTTCCTTCGTGACCGTGCCATCATTTGAGACCTTTAGAGTAGACAGGACAAAGTCCTTGCGGGCACTCGGTGGCAAAGAATCCTACTTGACACAGCATGTGACTGATTGCATGTGACCTGATTCCAGCTGGAACTTCAGCAGACGAAATTTTGATCCCTCTCGAACCAGCAGAACTCCAGCTACCAGCAAGTGTCTGTATCTTTGTGCAAATTTCTCCCATCGCGTCCTCTCAATAGCAGGGGATTCTGTTACTGACCTCATTCTCGCTCTTTGCAGGTGGTTGGCGAGTGGAAGTTTAGTCGGATCCACTGTGATATCTTTGTAACCCTTGATGTTATGATGTGTACTGCCAGCATCCTCAACCTCTGTGCCATCAGCATTGACAGGTGAGGGCTCCACAGCAGCAGCTTGTATCAAATCCGCAGTAGCAAGTCACAGCCATCTTTATACCGTCGAATTTCACCTGTGACTCGAGAGACTTGAAAACAGTGCAAGCTAGTGGTGTTGACTCTTTTGAAGAGCAATTTAGAGGACCTAAGTGAGGTCTGAGCAGGGATTCCATCAGAAACAGACACAGAAACAGTGAGCTCGAGACTGTAAATGGAATTGTCTCGATATGTCCCCATTAGTTCAGTCCTTCTGCTTATATACTTGAATAGCGAAGCAGACATCAGGGGGAAGGCAGCAGCTCAGACTGGAAGAAAAACACTGAGCTAAGCTGACCCCAGCCTCATGCCTTCCAAAACAGGGAATGCAGACATCTTGGAGTTTTGCAAAACCTGACTTGCCGGACCAGGCTTTCAGACACAGCAACTAGGTGCAATTTCCCACAGAGTTTGCCGGCCCTGGCAGAATAATAATCAGCTGGGTTTGTCTCTTCACGCTGCAGGTACACAGCAGTAGCAATGCCAATGCTGTATAATACCCGCTACAGCTCAAAGCGCAGGGTCACGGTCATGATTGCTGTGGTCTGGGTGCTTTCATTTGCCATCTCCTGCCCACTCCTCTTCGGCCTCAACAGTACAGGTGAGTGGTGATGCCACCTGCAGCTGGCTATTGGCATCTTCCTGGCTTTACTGGGTCCCCAGATAGCCTTGTGTTACCCATGAGGAATAAACATGGGGATCAGGTTTGAGGTGTACGGGGATGTATCTGTCCTCCTTCCAGGTGTCCCCTCCCAGTGCCATCCCAGGCAATATCTGTCAGCTGCTTCTGGATTGGTTTCTTCTCTCGCCATTCCAGACTAGTGTGTCAGACACATCGGAACTGAGGTTACGCAGAAGTTTACACAACACTTGATGTTACATTAACATTTGTCCACTACAAAATCAAAATCCCCATGATACTAAAACACGTGAAAAGGAAAGCCACGGGAAAAACAGCTTCACTGAGACAAGCGAGAAAGGAACTGGGTGTTCAGCTGCCAGTTTCATAGGAAGCATGGACTGTGTGCAGCGTGGGATTGGCAGGCTTCTACTTATGAGGCAAGCAATAGTCAGGGACGTTGGGTCATGTATGACTCCCTGTGGCCCCGGGGGAGTTTGTTGTTCTGGTACTGCTTCCAGCTGACATGGTGGTCCCCTCCAGAACCCGAGCCCCTCACTCTCTGGCTATCTCTGTGCCTTCTGAAAGAGGGAGAGAAGTGGGGGAAGCCTCTGCTAGCTCCTAGCAGCAGCGACAACAAGCCTGAACCTTTTTGTCTTCCAGACGAGAATGAGTGCATCATTGCCAATCCCGCCTTTGTCGTGTATTCCTCCATCGTCTCCTTCTACGTTCCCTTCATTGTCACCCTGCTGGTGTATGTGCAGATTTACATGGTGCTCCGGAAGCGCAGGAAGCGTGTCAACACCAAGCGCAGCAGCCACGGCCTGGACTCGGACACGCAAGCCCCGCTGAAGGTAACCAGACCGCTGCCTTGCCCTCAGCAGCCTCCATCCTTCCCCCTTCCCGCTCCACGTCATTCCCCAAAGCATGTCCTCCTTTCCCCAGATGGCATTAGCTGGACTAGGCGAAATACTGCGTCACAAAGGTGAATGCTGTCTCCTGTGCCATTCTGGAGTCCCAGTTGCGCACTCTGGATTATCAGGTCACTGGCTGGTGCTTCACAGGCATCCCTGGATCTCAGGGGATGTTTCATCAGCAGATCTGCATTAGGAGCTGCTTCATTAACCAGACCGCATTTCCTTTGGCTCTGCTAAGTTTGGGTTGGGGTACCCGAGGCTACAGGCTGTGCTATTTTCTGAGTCAGTCCTGCTGTTGTGACGAAGAAGTTCAGTGGAAATTGTTTGCGTGGCTGGGGTGCAAACTACATCTCTGGTAACGTTACCTCTGCAGAGAAGACAGCCTCTCAAAGCACGAAATAGGTATATAAGAGGAGTCCAGCTGAGCGTGTTAAGTGTGAGACCGCTTGTCAAAACACTACTCTCACAGCACATGCAAAACAAGCAGTGGGAAAACAAGCCAGAGGCCCTACCTCCAACCTGCGTTGCCACAGAGGCCAGTGTCATGTCAAGCAAAGAAGGCAGGGAGAGATAGAGACATTAACAGATCCTTGTGGTTTCCTTCCTTTGGCGGAAAGCATAAGGGATACTTGCCTCCATCACTGCTTCTTCAGCGTAGTTTTCCATCATTCTTAGCACCGTAGTCACACTGATTAATTTCTGCTTCATGCCCTGTGTTTGTATTTCCACGCGCCTCCCTTACCAGCTTCCCTTCCCAATTAATATCTGCTTGTGTAACCTCTGAGCTGGTGCTTGCCCCTTAGGACAAATGCACTCATCCAGAAGACGTCAAGCTCTGCACAGTTATTGTGAAGTCCAATGGGAGTTTCCAAGTTAATAAGCGCAAAGTGGTGAGTGTTTAAGAGAAGTGGTAGCTTTTCAGAGCATTTAGCTTTCCCCTTTTCTCCCCTCAGGACACAAAATGAATTTATGTAGGGTGGGAGAAAAATAAACTAAGAACAAAGGTTACCATTCAGTCTCAAAATTTAAATATTCTTCCCGTTCCTTAGAGTGAAGCAGGGGGTTTAAGAGCATAGAGCTCAACAAGCCAGACTAAGCTCACCTAAAGATCAGCTATAAAAGCCATGACATTTTAACATTTTGTGTCTTTGATTTTCTTCTCCCCTCTGTTATTTATTTTAAGTCTTGGACTGCGTTGGCTTTGTTGGGTTTTGCTTGTTGATTTCATTTTTATTTGTTTATATTCTGAAAACTAAATAAAATCTACAGGGAGTAGAGACAGCCTCTCTCACATTTCTTAGCCTCTTTGTGCAATAAAGGAGAGTCGTTCACTGCAGTTCTGTTGATCCCATCTATCCAGAAGTATTCTTATCTGTAAACGCTTTACAACCCTTTCTCCAAGCATCTACCAAAAATGCAGGGAGGGAGAAGAGGGATTGATTGTTCTTCAACATCATCTAGCTTTGCTCTTTAAGGAATGTTCATTGCTCCTCTCTGTATATTTATCTGTCTTTATGTTGTGGACATTTGATTCTTGTCCAGGAGGCGGAGAGTCACATAGAAGAGATGGAAATGGAGATGGTGTCCAGTACCAGTCCCCCTGAGAAAACCACCATCAAACCAGCGGCACCAAGTAACCATCAGCTGGTTGTGCCAGTTGCTTCTAAGCGGGGCACCAACTCAGCCCTGCAGGCACCCTTGAGCAGCCCTGCCAGAGTAGAGAAGAACGGACATGCCAAAGAAACACCCTACACAGCCAAGGTCTTTGAGATCCAGTCTATGCCCAATGGCAAGATAAGGACCTTTCTCAAGGCTGTGAACAGGAGGAAACTGTCGCAACAGAAGGAGAAGAAAGCCACTCAGATGCTAGCCATTGTACTTGGTGAGAGCGCGCATCGGCTTCCTCTTGTGTTTCTGCAGAAAAGCAATAGCTACCCACGATTAGGGCAGCCAGTCTGAGCATCCGATGTAGACTGGTTTTCCAGCCCTCCACAGGAATACTCTCGCTGGATACGTTAGAGGATACGTAGGCAGGAGGCTGCCCATAGGAAGGCTACCTCCTTCCCAGCTAGGAGCAGTTCCCAACGCTGTAAAAAAAGCTCAGAAAGCTGTCCATCTGTGGGGTGTTTGGACTGCCAAAAGACAGCTAGGTGCAGGGGCAAGAGAGCTCGTGGGCTTTCTAGAACACAAAAGGCAGCATAGCTCAGCAAGAAACCAGCACCTCTGAAGGCCAGATTCTGTAGTACCTGGATAGTCAGAATATAGACTATGAGACTGAGCAGACAAACAGAAGGCTTATTCCTCAGGGAAACATTTTTTTTTCCTTTATACCCAAAAGAACCTTATTGTTCCCATAGTCTCAAAATTTGTCCAGCTTTCAGCAATCAAAGTCTGTCTCTTTCCTTTTCCCCCAGGTGTTTTCATCATCTGCTGGCTCCCATTCTTCATCACTCACATCCTGAACATGCACTGCGATTGCAACATCCCCCCAGCAATGTACAGCGCCTTTACGTGGCTTGGATATGTCAACAGTGCTGTCAACCCAATTATTTACACCACCTTCAACATTGAATTTCGCAAGGCTTTCATGAAGATCCTCCACTGTTAAAAGTTAAGACAGCAATGACATTTTTAAGAATGAGAAAAAAGAAACCAATGCCATTCACGCACACAAACGGGCAGCCATGGAGAGGTCTCGAGCTCTTGTGTTGGACACGAGGCCTACAGTGTTACATCAGTGCCGTACCCACGCACCTCTTGGCAGGAATGTAACGAGGACCTTCATGTGTGAGGTTCTCTCGTCCCCCGAGGTGACCTTTGGACTCTGGGACACCGATCCCAGAGGCACTTTTCAGAGCTACCCTCACACTGTGTTTAAAGCGGAAGCAAGAATCAAGACACACTCACTTGGATTCTTGCCTGTGGCCATCTAACCTTGAGTGCATTAAACACAGACAGTCGCAGAGCCACGCGAAGGTAGCGATAGGTCACTGCCGCTACTGGCTTGCGTGTTACGTCATTGAGACAAGTCTCACCAAAGACAAGACCATCTTTTCCGCTTTGCAATAGGAGCCGGCCAGAGCTTGCGGAAACTCCATGCAATAGCTTTGCCTTCACCTCGAGCTGACTTACCCAGTATTAAACTGCTGAAGCCTTGAGAAAAAAAACAAAAACTTTAAGAGGTCCCCAGGTGGGCTAAGAAGGTTTTGCCACCTACAGATCTAATCCCTGCAACAATGTGAGCCTACAAGCAATGGGCAGAAGGACAAAGGAGAGCATAAGTCTCATATGGGACCACTGCATCAGTGTAAATAGGAATAAATATGATGAACTGAAGAGAAGCCCAAGCCAAAAAATAGGAGAGAAACTAAGAAGTGATACCTTGTATTGCATGGTATACGTTCAGATCAAACAGGACACCAACGATCATCTACCATCAGCCAGCCCAACAGCAATTTCTGCCCACCAGCATTTCATCTCCAGTCCCTTACAAGAAGTCACAAAGCTAGGTGAGGAGTGTTAGTGTGGTGAATGTAGAAACGCGAAGACAGTGTGCCAGGTAGAGGTATCTGCAGCCACGTCCATCTCAGATATGAACTTGAACAAGTCAGCAAAGTTAGGTCCAGTTCTTCTCACCTATCTTCAGGGTGCCGTGAAGCCAAGGACCACCTCAGACATGATTTGCCTATGTCTCTCAATAGAGAGAGAGTGCAGAATAACATTGTGCCTAATTTAAGTTAACAGTAAACGAGATAAAACTGTGTGCTTGAGAAAAAGCCAGAATAAAAGCCCAAAACAGTCCCTAGTTGGACCCGCTCCTGTGTCCAAGTTGGACTCCAGATAGGTCTGGATGTTTCCAGTATCCCTTACCCTCAAATATCTATCTTTCAGAGATGAAAACAATTGAAAACCCATAACAGCATAATTTCACCACGCTGACTCTGGAATTGCCAAATCCACACTGTACTTACTAATTGTATTCAGTTCAAAATATATTTTGTAATATCTCTGTAAAGAAAATAGAGTAAGGTGAATAAAATGACATGGAAATAGGACTGTCTAGAAATTAACATAGGATCTGGAGAACTAGACAATTACAATAGCCATATGCAGAGGCAGGCTCCGAAGTTCTAGTTACCTCCTGTTTTCTAAAGATGTTAAGACACAATCCGGAGAGCAATACAATCCCTTTTCTCTCTATGCAGTTCGTCGACTAGTCGCGTAATTTCTGCTTCAGAATAGGTAAAGACCGCTGCCAAGAGGGCTTTCTTTTATTCTCTGGTTTTCCTATATTGCTAACAAAGCATTTTCCTGGGGGATGGACTGTGCTGGTAGAATGTGTTCCAGCTGTACATCAAGAAGAGGTTATGTCAAGCAGCTATAACACATGCTGTCAGCTGTTTTCTGAAACTGAAACAGGAGTCCCACCTTGATCCAAAGGTTTCCATTCTAAACTTCGTATTCCCGGAAGAGGCCAATAGCCAGTGTTATTAGTATTTAGCCCATGGACTTGTATGACATTTGAAAGTGGCCCATCAAGGGCTGTTCATAGCTATAAATTTAAATGAAGAGTGATCCCACAGACGCCTAAACACGTCCCAGTTTAGTGCAGGATTTTGGCATACACCCTCAGCAGAAATGGGTCCTATGTATTAACCAAATAGGAGAGTACATGCTTATCAGACCAACATTTTGTTGACGTACATGAACTGGGTGTTACATGATGCTGTCAGAACAAAACATTATGAACACGTAAGATGGGGCCAGTCACTCTTCTGTCTTAGCATTGTAATGTTCAGCTAGGAAACCTTCGTACTTTATACGATAACAGGATTATAAGCAAGGGAACAAAACACTTCTTACAGAAGCACAGGGAACTTTCCCATCCTTTTTTTAATCAGAAAATTGGAAACACTAACTCAAGAGGTCTCAGGCACAGGTTACCTCTTCTTTTTCTCCCCAATTTTAACCAAGCAAGTTCAGTCAGTAATGGGAATCAATTCAGACTGGTATTACTTAAAAGATTCAAAGAACAATGTAAAATTAGTAGGTTTTTTGGTGGAAAAAGAGTAACAAGCTACTGATCCATTTTCTAACATATTTACAATCACAAAGAAGAAAGGTGCCATTTGACTTAGTGAATTTACAGGTGAGGAGCTGAATCAAAGTAGAAAATAGTATGCGTACAGACAAAACAGCTTTAAAGCATTTGGAAGTTGCCAAAGGTGGTATTTGCCCTGTACTAAAACCTGGTGTAAGCCCTCAAAATAAGTCGAATGTGAATAATGTCTTAACTTGATGCCGTGATTTTATTTTGTGTTCAGTGTTAACCCAGGGCAAAATCATCATCTTCAATACTGTGTACCTTGTTCAAAAGTTTTGTTTCTGGATCTAGATGCAGAACCTTATAGCTCAACGCACCCGAACAACTAGATGAATAACTCTTCCAGCACATCATGGAGGCAAAGAGCTGCTGAAAAAGGGGCCTATGTCCTTCATGTGTTTGCTAACTTGGACCAAAAACCCAGTTGTCATTTACTAGACGTTAAGTACTTGTTGGGAGAAGTTACCCACAATCCATCACTCATCCCAATGGCATTTTAAGCCACTCGTTCCTAATGCTCCAGACTCAAAGGTATCTTGTGGGAAAATCTGTATCCCCACTGCCCTTGGAATGGTGGTAATGCCACGCCAGTTCATCTCCTCTGCAACAGGTTTTCCTTTGCCATAAAACATCTACACGTGAAGAGAGCAAGCTAAAGCACTTTCCACTCATGAATCAAGCTTTCGTAACCCTTTTTGAGAGAGGACCAAAATATATCATCACCTCTGGCTTTACAAAGAATAAACTAATGGCAAGAGCAAGGACAGTCTTCACAATCTGTTTGTACAGCACCTGCCACAATGACAACCAGCCCAGAGTTGTGATGGAAGGTGTTTGTAGAAACTTCTGAAAACGACGAGAAGTCAGTTGCATCATACAGGACTCTGCGGCCTCTTGCCCACAGATCCGAGTCTAGCAACTGCAGTCCTCACTGTTGCTTCCACTCGGGAAAAAATCCTGCTTTCCCAAGGACTTCAGAGGGCGGGATGTGCTGATGATGGTAAGGGTACTGATATGATTTCTAAAACACATCAGCGAGAAGATTTTATTTCTTCGTTCCTGAAGAACTTAGGACCCTTGCTATAATCCCTATTTTGTGATTCATTTGTAATTGAAGCTTTCGTTCTGCTTATTGAGTCTTCCTGTTCCTGCTTTCCTTCCCTGTGATTCACAGCTCGCCGAAGCCCGTGTGGCTCTCCACACCCCCTGAACAGGTTTTAATTAAGAAGCTAGTGAATTCTGCCTGCACTGTATCTGGCGCTTGCCTGCTTGCTCCCACCACAGTCATGATACTGTTTATCTTCTTGATTGAAGAGTAAACTAATTACAGTAGGTCTAACCAGCTTATTAAATCCTGCTGAAATAAAAAGGAAAACGGAAAAAAAAAGCCACTACCTCTGTGGTGAAGTCTCCAGTGAAAACATGACTCCCTGAAGAGTCAAGAATGTATAATACCCATCACAAGTACGTGTGACACCACAACAAATGTCTTCATGCAGCACTGTAATTAAATAGAGACTTGCACAAGCTACCCTGATGTTATATGCTTATTTTGTTCTTTTTACCAGAAGCAGCAACGATGGTGTTTAGCTGTAAAGGGTGAGATTCTAGGGACCTGCGGCCGGGCTATACATCATGCAAACACCTGACAGGAAAAGATGGCCTTCAGATGAGATCTTGTATGCTTTCCAACTTGCTTTTCAGATTAGTTGCATCTTTTCTTTTTCTCCCTTACCCCTGTCTATCCTTAAGAATTCTAGCTTTTGTCTAGACTGAAGCTAGGAGAATCAGACACGGGAAAGAAGGGGTGCAGAAAGACACAGAAAAGAAAATGTTCTTAAATTTCTCCGTCTCTCTTCTCTTCTAAACAGAAGCAGACTGGGGAGGATTTAGAGGAGGAAGGGATGAAAAACAGATAAGTACCTAGCAAAGAGCAGTCATGCTGGTACTTCTGGCATCACAACAGCTGCCTGTATTTACTTTTTGGCACTACTCTTTCACATCTGGTCCATAGCAGTACAGGTTCAAGACAAGGACTGAACGCCACTGCTCTCACTGGGACACCATATGTCTACCTGAGCTGTAAAAGTTGAGGGAAACAAACATAAGCACCAACCGGTATGAGTCTGGTTGGCAACAATAAACACTTGTGTGGAATCTACAAACTCGCAATCTCTCTGCATGGAGAAAATAAACAGAAGCTGTTCAGATGGCTATGGCACTGCAGACAATTTATACGATATGCACAGTATTTTTAACGCTGTATTTTATGCAGAAGTTAATATGCTACAAAAAAGTATTTACGCGCTTCACTTGGCTAAGCACACCTAAGGTAAGAATTCACATCAGTGGGAGTATTTCAGCTGTCCACCTCTGTCACTTGGTTTTGCATGGGTTTTGTGAAGACACTGCGTGGGGCTGGCAGCGCAGACGCCACACTGCAGCTGAGCCCTCTGTGGTAACTTATGCCAAGGTTAAGTAACTAGCACACGGAGGTTTTTTCCTTCTGCATTTCACTTGGCTTTTGTGCTGGAGAATGTCATTATTTCATTTAGGAATAGTTACATTTCCGTTGCACTTACTGTTGCACTGTTTCCTCAAGCTACCCACTGAAATGTTTGGTATTTATGCAAGAACTAACCCGGCAGATGCATTCGAACCTCAGCCAGGCTTAGTCAGCACAGCAGTGAAACCTCAGCTTAGACTGCCACACAACTGGGGCTCGTGGATAGTTCTCTCCAAGATTATTTTCTTTATATAAAAAAGAAGAAAAAGAAAAAAGAAAAAAAAGAAAGAAATTCCTTCCTACTGCTAGGATAGAAAACTATGTATCTCCAAGAACTAACAAACTGAAGTTTCAGTTTAATACCATTTTGGATCCCTGGCATGAACCAAAGGTCTTGGTCTACCAAGCTTTGAAACGACACAGACCAGAAAGATAATCCCTGCCCAGAAGCCTTCAGCTTATACAGTAACCAGAACATCCAAAACTACTAAATTCAACTGATGCTTAATTCTCCTTGCTGTATGATCCAACTCAATGCCACCACAACTGACAGAAAATTAGGTGCTCAAATGACCCCCCACCCTAACACAACAGAATAAATGATATTCCAAGATGAAACACAGGACACACACCAGCTTGTTTTTAGAGTGTCTGGCCCCAGCCTGTCAGGATAAAAGGCCAGCTACTATGAGGTTCTCCCTTACAGCAAAATTTTCTTTCTGAGCCCGTGGACTACAAAACAGCCCCAGCAACCACTGCCAGCAAGCACTGTTCACACCGTTCAAAAGAAATAAACCAGAACTGATCTGTGCATCTCCTGGGGCATTTCAGTGAGTCCTATAGTTTCAGGTCAGGCCTGACAGATTAATGGATACGCTTTCTTCTGCACGTCGAGGAAAAAAGAGAAAACCAGTTGCACTTGTTAAATTAACTGACTCTCTTTAATCAAAGCTTCTTTAAATAATTAAAACTGCTCCCCCAGCTCCAGTCTCTCTGACAGTACCAGACTGTCTGCTTCATAGATAGCTTTTGACTCATACACAACAACTTTCTTCACCAAAGAAAGAGTGACGATGGTGGCCTAAATATAATTAAGGTATAATGAATAATTAAGAGACCTAGAAATGCATTTAAAGAGACTTAAGAAGCAAAGCAAAACCCAGGCCCTTTAAATGAGGAAAAACATTCTGCATTCCCAAGCTGACATGCTGGGCCCGTGAAAAAAAGTGGGATAATGAAAACAAGTGAGCACATTTAACCAAGCTTAGCATTGCTTCCCTGCTGCATGCAATCAACTGTATCCATAGCTTTGATGAGACCGTAAAGATTACATCACTTAAATCTCAGCTGCAGGATTTTATGCCAGACTTACCGAAGGGAAGCAAGCAACCAGCACAGAGGTTTTGTGTTTGCTCTGCGTTAGAAGCCATCACTCCTCTTTTTAACCAAGCCACTACAGAGGTACTGACACGCTGTTAGGGGAGTTTGTAACACGTAGCAGGAATACGACATGTTGTACATGAGCAGCACGTTTTAGAAAAGTAAAGCAAAGCAGAAGTCACAAATACACAGAAAGCTGATTAAAATAGGCTCTGCAGGGTGACTGTGGAATTCAGCTGCTATCACTTCACTGGAGAGTCTCCTCAACAGAGGACAGACGAGGTAAATCAGCCTCTCGGGCCCACTGCCCTGTCTCAGATGGGGGAGATTCAACAGCTCTAACTGCGAGAAGCCCAAGCGGGCAGGGGTCTGCGCGTCTCTTGCCTGACCCAGAAGTGGGTGGTGAGAGGTAGCTATGGAACCGTGAGACTTCAGCAACACGCTGGTTTCCTGCTCCAGCAAGCCCTGTGCCCACACCACAAGCCTTCCGCCCCCTCCCCTCCATCGCTTCACGCACCCCCTTTTCAGCAGCATCGTCTTCCTGGCTTCAGCTTCTCCCCAGCGGGGCTGCGCTGCCCAGCCCTGCTGGACCAGCTGCCTTTGGCCCCTTTGGGACCTGTGTCGCGTGCCTAGCTCATCCTGGGGCTGGGGATGGATGCGCATCGCCTTTTCACCTGGTGCCTGTCCAGCAGGGGCAGGGAAAGTCTTACGGTAGGACAGATTCCTGACCACAGCAAGTCACGCTGTGTTTCAGCCCAGGTTCCAGGCTCTCAGCCAGCAGAGGACAGGGAGCACTATACACCTGTGCCTGTCATCTCACTATAGCCAGAGGACAGAGGATCCAGGCACCGTCCAGATCCTTTTTCCTGTGGGACACACTGCTTGTAACATGGACAGCCGGAGAAGCTGTGATCAAGGCACGGTCAGGGCCATTCCTCAGCACAGACCACACCGTCACGAGCTGGCACACGCCGGTGTCCTGTTCAACGTGAAACGCCCCACGGTTTCTTTCTGCTCACAGAGCCGACTTAAGCACCACCGGAACAAAAGCAGAGGCTGATATTGTGGGCTTTTAATAGTGACTACTGCACGTGGGGGCAAAAAAATAATCGGTAGAAGATAAGCATCCTCCCTGAGATCTATCTGCATTCATCTATGGTCTAACCACTACATCAACCCCTTGCAATTGTGTGCAGACCAGCTGTAGAGGGCTACAAACCTCACTTGGGAGAAAATCAGGTCATAACTTTAGGCTTTGTAGTGGCATCAAACATTTCATAATATCCATTGTTAATATTTATTTAATAATGCAGCCAGGAAGCTGATTTTCTTTTCAGACCATGGGACAATTCAAGAAAGCCCAAAATTAACATTAGCAAGAAATCTAATCTTGTCTCCAAATAGCAACAGCAGCACAGGAGCAAACAGCAGCAAAGAAAATCTCTGTACAGATCTTGTGAACATAAGCTCAAAGAGCTCTGTCAAACCATACACTAGAAAACGTACAACGCTACAGAGAAAAACTCAAGAGCTGGAAAATATGATGGAATGAGACAAGTTATGAGTTAAGAGCTTGTCACTGGGAAGAAACGGATAGCCAGTACTAGTTTAAACAAATGTGCCTGTACATCTCTTTCAGAATACCTCCCTCCCTGTGAGACAGGTGTAGTCAAAAATAAAAGTGACTTTGATCAGGCATAACTCTTCTAGTTTGCTGGAAAAAAACCCCAGCAGGATTGCAAAGCAGCTGCTGCGGCGCCTTTAAAGAGACTTGCAGTGTGATGGCACGAGAAGGACTTCGCTCATGGCAGGGGACTGCCAATGCCTGGTCTGAAGCTGACATAACCGTGGTGTCATCTGCTCTGGCTAGTAGGCTACGTGCCCACGTCTGGCCTGGATTAAATCCATTGCATGAAGTGATTCAATAGCACATGGCGTTGATCCTAAAAGAGCTGAACTACTGCTTCTACCTCCCTTCCCATGTGCCGTGGGCTGGGTTCATCAGCAGGGAATGACACAGAATGAAGGGGTTTGACCCAAAACAAAACTGGTGAGTTTGGGAATGGGCTACAGAGTCTAAATCTAATGAGTAGGCTGGCTAAAAGCAGAGACATCAGGAAAAATGTTTATTCCTTTGTAGCACTGTACACCCACTTTGCACTCTGTTTTGCTATAAATGACAGTACAAGTGCAGAAAAACAGGGAATCGGCTTCTGCAAAATATACGAGGGCTGGAGTCTAGATGCAAAAGCCACACCAAATTAACTGAGGGATGTAGATTTATGACTGAATTATTGTGGCTTGGCAATTTACTGTGCTACGGTAATTGAGTTTGTGCATGTTCTCAGCTGGTGGCAGATGTGAAGTAAAATGCTCCAGGTTACATTCCTTCATTATGTTTACATTAACATGCCTACCTTGCACTTGCTGTGAGTTAAGATTATGCAAAGAGCGATTTACTGTGGCTCAGTTAATGCATGGTAACCTGTTCAGCCACAGAGATGTGCCTGTGTGTCTGAGCCCACCTATCAAAGGAAATATTCAGGTCTATATGGCAGTTCTCAGGGCATCTTGTAAGAAACACGTCTGATTGCCTTTTTGATAAACAAGCTCAGTAAATTATTTCAAAGATGAAACCAGAATCACTCCAGAAGATTACAGAGAGTGAAATACTAGGAACTGGAATGTGTTTCAGAGATACCAGTGGAAGGGAAAATGCTAGTAAATTCTACCTTCTCCTTAATTAAAAAAAAAGCAAAGGGAAGTTTTCCATGAAGTAGACTAATTTTGAGACGCTCTACTTTGTCCAGCCAGTCTGACAAAGGAAGGCTGCCTGAATTAAGCAAAGTGCTCAGAAAGAGATATTTAAAGCCAAACACCTTGGAGTAAAGCTGTCACCCTGCAGTAACAACCACTGCACTTCCGCCAAAGTGGCGCCAGCAGTGGGGTAGGGCACCCCCATTCACAAGGGGTTCATCCTGGCGTGTCCTTGTGCTAGAGGAGAGAGCAGAGGCCCTAGGAAGTGCATTTACTGCCTGCAAGAGGAGGAGCTGTCTGTCTGCATGCGTGTGTGTGCACAAGCATGCTGGACAGGTTAATGCATAAGCAGAAGAGTTGCAGTAAGACTTGTTCTCCAGCTGTCTCTTCACTCTAACTGCATGTTCCTCAGAAGTCTGAAATTCATGCTCCTGTTTTAGGTGTAATAAAGTGGATTTGAAATTTTCACCTCTGTCTACAAACACAGTTAGGCCAAGTGACAGAGCCCATCAGACCCCTGGTCTGTTTGGACTTGGGACCTCTGTCTGCAGACAGAAGCCTCCGCTCCCTGGCCAGTGGATGCAGTAAGCAAAGACAAAAACCTCCAAGGAAAAGAAAGGGAACCATGAGTCCTAAATGAAGGGATGGAGAACTCAGCCCCTACCAGCAGTGTAGGCACAGTCCCACCCTGAGAGTCTCATCAGGAGACCCCAGAGCACAGCCTGAAGGCGTATGGGAAGGGTTGGCACATACCAAGGAAAGGAAGGCAGAATGAACGCACCAACAAGCCTCACCTGAGGGACAGCTGGCCAGCACAGAGACGAATTTTAGACGTGACTGATGATTAACAAACACAAGGCACACATGACTTCTGCTCTCAGAAATGGGAGAATATATTCTCCTCTTCACAGCACGCAGAAAAGTGCAGACAGCCTCCTGGGCAGATAGTCTGAAATTGCTTGTAACCTCATCTAATCCATGCTTTCTGCATGTCACCCAGCTCGTTCCAGACACCCCGTTCCTGATTTCGTTCCCTAATACTCTCCAAAAGCAGCCTTAACCCACTGTAGCACCCTTCCCCACACACCTTTTAATCTCTGCTGAAACCCAAAGATGTGGACTGAAAGATGGAGAGTGTGAAGAGGATATGAGCTGAAATATATGCAATAAAAACACTAATTTGGGAGTCATTTCCCTTCTCAAGCCCACTGTCAGCTTTAGGAACAAAAAATCCTCAGTAAAATGTAAGTCAAAAAGCTAAAACTATCTAAAGAAGCAGATTGCTTCCTGAAATCAGAGTGCAGCTCCAGTTCCCAAGGAACTAATCCTTGCTATTTAGCCCATGCTGCTACATCTGGAGCACTGTTCACTTGACATCAAGGTTCAAGCAGCAAACCTGGCAGTCTTAAGCATCCGTTTTGTTTGCTTGGTTTAAGACTGCATTTCCTCCCAGCCTAGATCAATGCTGCATAAAAGAGGCGATTTATCAGTTGTGCCTACCTGCCACGGTCCATGAAACCCAACTGGAGATGAATTAATTGTTGCAATTACCCTGGTCTATGCTGATGGGCTGCAAGTGTCAACACTCCAGCACGTGCACCCGCCCACATAACAGGCTCAGAGTAGAACTGTGGAAACCAGCACCGCTAGTAATGAATCGTAGCAAGCAGCAGTCTCTGTCACCTCCGGGTCCTCAGAACAAGTATCTGGCAGCTGAATGCCAGCGCTGAAAGCAGAGCCGCAGCAGGAGTGTCAAGGGCTCAGATAATCTCAGCCATGGACAGTTCAAGTCCACGGGAGGTTTAGGATGGATATTAGGAAAAATTGGGTTGTCAAGCGTTGGAGCAGGTGTGAACATAGCCACTGTAGCAATAGTCCCGGAACTTGACGGTGACTTGCAAATACTTGTAGAGCTGTTAACCCATGTAAAATAATAGCCTCTACCTTCAGCTGTGAATGGCTTTCCTCCTTCCCCAAACCAGGGCCATCATAATAAGGAGCTATTCCAGAGGAAAAGCAACTTAAATTCCTGCTCTTTGTTCTTAACACTTTGTCTTTCTGCATCAGGGTAGAAAGGGTTCAATCAAAGAATAGCGTTATATGCCACAAAGGCAGAAAGCAAAGACATGCAGCCATCACCTCAGCTTCTGCAGACCTCAAGGGTGCCTGAAGGTAAACTTGGCTGTACTTCAAGAGCTCCTCTGGCCGGAAAGAGATGAAGGACGCAAAAGAGAGGATGCCTAAGAAATGTGTCTGACGGGCCCTGCTTGATTTAGGCATCAGGGTCTTTGGCAATATTTTGAAATATCTCACTGAAGCCTTTGGATTTAATATAGAAAATGTGGGTGACTTGCTGTTAAACTAGCTGATCTTACAGCCCCTACTAACTTTAAAATCCCAGAAACCAGCGCACTCAGCTTCTTCACCCGATTCCCTCTTCCCTTGAGTAATAGCATTCTCTGGATCAAAGCTCCCTTCAAATTGGTGCTCAGATAGAAGTTTCACGTTCCCATTGCTGCTGAAAAGCAAGCCTGTGGTCTCGCTGTAGAAGGGATGCTTGGTTGATCCAGCTGAACCACAAAAGACATAATGTATTTTCCACTTGAACACCACCGTATGTCTGGATACTAGGCACGAGCTAAGAGCTGTGCTAACGGCCTGTGTCCCTTCCTTCCTCGCTGTCCTGGCTGGGCCCTAACATGCAATCGAGGAGATGAAGCAGTAAGCACCGTAGAGCCGTTCTCAAGGTAAATGCAGCGTGTGCTGCACTGAGCAGCTACAGTATGGAGCAGCCTCTCAAGGGCAGCAAGAGGTCACATGCAACCTTCATTTGGCGAACCGATCGCGCTAGGTAAAAAGGCCAAATAGAGCTGTACTAAGCTGGGGAGGGAATGTCAGCTTCTGTTAGCATGCATAGCCATTCACTTCTAAATTAATAAAAGCTCCTCTGCTCAGATGCAAAGGCTAAAGTGGGTTTCCTCTGTGGCTGCTGTATGGATATGTTTATCCAATTAGGCTTGTGAAGTGCCCATTTAACCCAGTCCTTCAGCAACATGAAGTGTCTTGACGTCCTGAACATATTGGTAACATCAAAATGACCTTGAAAGCACCTCTTTTCCAAGAACCTCACCAGATTTCAGATGAGTTCTACCTTTTCTCTGTTTCTTTATTAGATGGTGGTGGTTGTTGTTTTTCCTCCCTGTTACTTTTAAAAAAACATCTTCATCGGTTCATGCACCTGTGACATTTTCCTGCATTTCCCTGGAGTCTCTAGGGATGAGCCATAAACAGAACACAACCGTGTTCAGTCAAAAGGAGCAACACACCGGCCAGCAAATAGACCTACTCGGCTCTTCTGGGAGAAATCGTGCTGGGCATTAGACAACTAACAGTTCTTCGAAATAAAGGTAGATTGGTCTCAGCAAAACCTTTTGAGAGACTGGAGTCTTGTCCAAAAAGACAAATTAATTCCCTGAACTCCCGAGAAGGAATTTTGTTTCCTATTTGGAGCAGACTGAAAGCTTGGTCCAAAGAATAGCAGTAAAATCCTCATGGTGATGAGAACACTCATCTGCCTTACTAAGAAATAAGATTGTGCTGATGAGCAGTAAAAGTGCCATGGAATCAGTCCAGATATTCCTCCAACTTAAAATTCTGTCAAAGCTGGATTCTATCAGTATCTATAATGTTTCTCTTTTTCTAGAGAAATGGCACTGTACCACAGAATTAACAGCAGCAAACAAAGGTTCATATTATCCCTTATTGCAGGTAATTACTGTACCTCTTTATTGCTGACCCTGGTCTAATCTTCCTCTCTATAATTGCCCCAGATGGAGATGGAATCTTTAATGTGATACTTTCTAACTAGTAAGGTAGCTTGGGGGGTTTGTGTCATTTTTTGTTTGTTTGGGTCTGCTTTGTTGTTTGGGTTTTAGGGGGGTGTGTTTATTTGTGGGTTTTTTGGTTTTTGCTTGTTTAATTCAGAAGCACAGTTACCATTTATCTCTAGGGTGGAGAGTTAAGTCATGTTCTGTGGGCTCTCTCATGAGCTCTCTGTCCATTGGATGGTTTTGATCTTTATTTTTTGATTTTTCGTTTTTCCAACCAGATTTTTTTTAAAGAGAAGTGAGGCACTTACTCATTAAATAAATGGTACTTCATTATAGCTGCATGTTAGTTACATGATTCACAAAGTGCCTCTGTTAACTGAATTATACTCATGCAACTCAGTGTATCATAAAGGGGTATTCTAGCGAGCAAAAAAGCTTAAGGATATTTATTCCAGGGGTTCATACATGTCCCACTTAATAAGTAGCATTAGACAGAAGAGAGTTGTAATAAAACCAAAGTTAAGCTTTTCACACTGATCCCTTGTGGAAATTGATTAACTTAAGCTAAGCATAAAAACAGGTTAATTCATTAAATGGTTGCATAGTTGCAGGTTTGGGACCCAAAACCCCAGTCTGGTAACCCACGTCCATAAATTCCAACTCCACTGGGTGAGTCTGAGAGATTTGCTACCGTATCGTGTCCTTGCAAAAGCAGAGCAATTTGTTAAACGCAGCAGTACTTAGTGACTCACAAAAGCATCAGCAGTCTTTCCTGCTAACCAAACATATCACAGCTTTTCAACACCGGTACAATGAGCAACTGCCTCTCTACATCATTATGTGATTAATTCTGTTCCCATAGGGTTTTGTTCTATTTGTAAGTCACCTAAAAGCAAGAGGGTTTGGCCCATGATCCTGGGCTTGGTAACATAAAAATGATAACGTTTTATATATTTCTAGTTGGGACTGCCTTTTTAGGTGCAATTGTTTACATCCTTATTTAAGCTACAGCAAGGAAGATAGAGGAACTCTATAGATACAAGAAGCCTAGGTCACTTTTTTTTTTTTAAACTGTAACAATAGAGCAGTGAAACGAGTTGCCCTTGGAAGTGAGCTCTGTAACGAGAGTTTAAGGACAAGTTAGAGAAATGTGTTTTGGGGATGGTTTTACTTGGAGGACAGGATACCATCCTCAGGGTTCCTTCCAGCTGTATTCAAAACACTGCCCTTGGTAGCACCAATCATTGTCAGAAAAAAGAGCTGTTTACTTTGAGAAAAGACATCATCCTTGACTTCTTCCAGTTTTGTTAGGAGTTCATTAAAGAATTATTACAGATTGACTCCATAGAAGGTTTATACGAGATGGCCAAGTCTGCTGCTTCCATTATTTCATATGCTGAAGGCATAACAAAATGCATGTCCAAACTGAGACATGCAAGTCCTTTTTCTCCAAGATCCTAATATCAAGTTAGATGTGTTGTGGGCTTTTGTTTGTTTGGGGGTTTGTTGGTTGTCCATTCCTCCCCTGCCCCCTCCCTTCCCTTTTCCTCTATTTTAGAAAGTGTGTTTTAGGCCAGAATTTGGCATAAAAAACAGGCAGGTTTTGCTGGGCCAGGAGGGACTGCAACCCAGACACGAGAAAAAGTGTTTGCAAGTTTTTGCTGAAAGAAGTGGAAGATCTGCAGAACTCTGCATGGAAGCAGTGCTGCAATTGCATCAGCCTTTCAGATTCAGGCCAAGAGAGGGAATGGCTTTCTCTCAGCTAATCCAGCCATCAACTCCAGTTCTCTCTCAGTCATCTCTGCTCTCATCCCAGCCTTCATTTTTACTGAACCAGGTGGCAGCTGCATCCTGCCAAGAGACAACAGTGACCAGGTTGGGTGATCACCTCCAACTGCCTGCTGATTGAGTTTATGGACAAACGCAGTGGTCTTACTGTAGAAAGACCACAGGTGCTTCTCTGGCTTCAGTCACATGAGGCTCGTACTCTTGTACTACGCAGGCTGTCTCGTGGTATCTCTAATGGGAGCATTCCTCCCGTGTTTCAGCCTTTCTGGGATTTTAGCCCAGCCCTAGGCAGAGGTGCAAAAAAAGCTGTTTTCTTTAGATGAGGGAGGGTGGGCCTGGGGGCTCCTCTTGCCCATGATCCTCGCCCTGCCTATGGCAAATGTCCCGAGCGCAGCTCCAGCAGCTGCTCACCACCTCAAACATGAGGCAGCTCCTGCTGGGAAGCAGCTTTATGGGTCTGAACCCCTGAGGTAGTCTTTGTCACTCATTAAAGCAGGGATCTAAGTCTCTCTTCCTGGGCCTTGTCTGGGTACAAAAGACTTTTCCCAAGGCCAGAGAGGGCGCAAGGAACAGAAGACTGAATTGCCAAAGCGACCGTTTGAACCATGATCTCTCCTCGTCAGGCTGCTTCTGTGGCATTGAACTTGGGCTATTCTAGGGCTATAACAACATAAAATATCATCAAGCTTTAAGAACAATAATTGTTGGGTTGTGGTTTGGGTTTTGGTTGGTCTTTTTACCCAAAATAAGAGAAAGAGGCGTTATAACTAGGCCAGTAGCAAATTGCAGAAGAGAAGGGTTTCATGCTGTGCTCTGAGCCAGAATAAAGGAAAGTAGCAGCTGATGAAAGGATCAAAAGATGTTAAACTTGCTGGGGATGAAATGCCTGGTAGGAGAAAACAGCAAGCGCTCCTTGATGCCCAGTCAGGCACTTTTTTCCATTACTCTAATGGAAGTTAGCTCACACCTGCGTGCAATGAGAGAACTGGGTGGAGAGCTGCTTTTTGAAATGCTACATGGTTTTATTTCAAAGGAAAAAGGATGGAAATACTCCCTACAGCTGGGGAGTAGCACAGGGAAGCACTGGATAGTCTGGAAAGAGAGCAGCCAGAGCAGGATTAATTATGTCAGGCCATGAAAAGCCTGTGAAGGGAGTAAGGCATGTCTTACACTGACGTCTGATACAGTACACATCCTACAACCACCTCCTTATAATAAAAAGAAACACGTAGAATCCACTATTTCTTCTTACATTAAAATCACCCCCTCCTACATCCACATCATTGCTGTCAGAAACATCTCGATTCTCCACACATAAGGGGCCATGGAAAAAAGTAAGCATTTCTGCTAAAAATAGACTTTTTTCCAAGCCGTAGTTATTCAGATTTCCTCCAAAATATCAAATTATTTTAATTTTAGTTTAATCACATATCTACATAATTCCAGTTCTGCCAAACAAACAAATTGTAGTCATGGGGAAGCGGGAGCTTTCCCTCCTCCAGAGTTCCCGCTCCCGAGAGGGCCACTTAGAGAAGCAAACACTGGAAACACACCTCGAAGAAAGTAGCAACTTCAAAAGGTTTCTGTTCTGAAAATCCACCACGTTAGAAAACTTTAAGCAAAACAGTAGAACTGCTTACGGAGTTGAAGGCTGCTTAGTCTGAAGCTGTCTGCGTAGAAGCACAAGGCAGCATCAGACACACATGTAGCCTTTGAGGATCCATTTATGTGATGTCAAGCAATTTGGAGACAGCAAGGAATGAAAAGGTCAAGGTTCAGACAAATTTGGATCAGATGAGAGACCCGGGGTCTTACACCAGGGTGGAGACAGGACAAAAATTAAGGAGGCTGGGACTTAACGAAGGCCATTTTTAAAAGCAAGAAGAGGAAAACAGACACCAGGGGGAAGAAAAGCAGTGCGCATTTACAAGTGGACATGTGGGATCCCAAGCAGGAGGTGCAGTTTGAATGAGTCTGTGCTATGACTATGATCTTAGGACCAGATTCACACTGACAGAAGGTGAGATGTAACTGGGTATGCAGGTGATACCAGGGATGGCTTCGTGCTGAGAAAGAACTAGAACTCTCCAATTCCTTCCCAGAGTATGACATCCACCTGCCTACGTTGAATTAATGCAGATATTATTGTGAGAATGATTTTTCTTTCCCTCACCCTCTCCAGACCATCCTCCTACCAGATTATGCAGTAAACCTGAATGATCTGAAGGACACTGAAGACCCTTTTGTTCTTCTACCTCTTATTACAAACAACTTCACAAATGAAACACAAGATGATGATGGGAACACAGTTTCCTATGGCCAGACCTGGATTTAAAAGTTCATAAACCTTGAAATCCTAGAGATTTCATTCTAGCTACTGCAAAGTGTCAACTGTGGGGCTTGATTCTCTCTGAACTTCCCAGAGCTGCAGTGAATACCAAACTATGCACTGTTCTTTCAGGCTAAAAAACAGGAGCAACCGATTGATACAGCTGTAAATAAAAAGGACAGACAAAAAGAAGTACCTTCTTCATATAAGAAGTTTCTCCTCCTAACAGAAAAAAACTGATCTTCTCCCGTGCTTTTACTGTGTTGCCTGTTTAAAGTTTCCTCGGTGCAAGAAGCACTGCTACTTGCTGTCCAGGTGCCCAGCGCTGTTCTGCGTCCAGTGCAACGGCACTTCAACATCTGCTCTCCACCATGGAGGCTAACCCCTCACAAGGATCAATAACAAAAACAGTAGGAAAAATTCCAAAGGCCAGACAAAGACAAACAGATGTGTGCTGCAGTGAAATCTATTGGGAATGTTTTTCTTCAGACTGTGTTTCTCTGTATTCAAGACAGTCCTTTTTCTTTTAATGCAATTTCCCAAAGAGACATTTTGATCAGTGAATTAGGAGGGATAAATTGCAGAACTGCTGGAGAACCATAAATCATGTATTTGTGAGCAATGGTAGTCCTTACTTTGGAGAACAATCTCATACACAATTTTTTTCCCTCCAGTTTTGGAAAGGAGATGAGATAGTAGCAATGACTTTCAAATCCTTTGCTCCAACTCTTTTCCTAGGAGGAACATGAGACTTGTTTCTTGGTGCATGCTAATCATAAATTAAAATTAACCCTCCTCAAGCCGGATATTTTCTACAGCTCTCCTCCAGAAGAACTTCAAATATTGCAAGCATGTAGAATCAGTGAGACACAGACCTATTTTGATGATCCCTCTTCGTAAGTGATATGCCACTTCCTTCCCCCGCCTTCCCCCCCAGAGTAAACCTTGTGACCAGTCCCTCTGTCCCACAAGATTCATAGGTTGACACAAGCCCTACGGCACTTGGGTCAGCAAGGCCTCAGATGCCAGGTCTGGCCAGCCAGAAGCAATCCCAGTTGTGATATTTGCTTTAATTTCAGATCAGAAAAACACCAGAGCACTGTCAACTTATAATGAGCATTATTTTGAATCCTGTAGTATTGAACAAAAATATTTGATGTTCGATCAAGGCAAAACATAAATGCAAACTGAAAGATTTCATTTCAAAACATTTTCCTGTGAAGAATTCCCCACAGAATACCTAACTTTTTACTGAGATGTCCACAAACCATTTTGATCCTGACAAAACCATCTCTCCTGCAAACAATTTTTTCATCAGAAGTTTTATTGCTCCACACTACACGTGTTAAATCCCCACTTGCTCATTTTCTGCTGGTTTGGTTGTAAATTTCTTAAGTGAAAAGTTGTTTACAGTCAGATACAGCACTAAGAAAGCAGACAGCACTTAGGAAATCAATAACAGCCCTCTTTCACCCCCCTGGTAAGAACACGAGACACAGTAAGACCATTCCCTCATTCTGTTGATGTATTTACTCTTTACTGAATTTATTTGCGTGGTGTTTGTCAAGAACTGTACGCGTTACAAGTCACACCCTGGCTGTTTCCCCATGGATCTGTTGGACAGAAGCAGTGGAAACGGAATGCAGATGGCTGGTTCAGTATGCCCACGTTACACACCAGTGAATTAACAGAGCACGGGGTGGCTTCAGAAAGAGTTCACAGGACTCAGACCCATGGTGCCTTCAACCCAATGCAAAGAGCAGTAGTAAGGGAATGTGAAAAACACATACCGGTTGCGTATTTCTTTCAAAAAGCTAGTAAAAGTTGCTGTGATTTAGTATCCTAAGCAGATCCACATAGAAATATCTTAAAAGCGCCCCCCTCCCCATATGTAGCAGCAAGAGTTTCATTAACTAACAGCATCTGAAATTGCCCAAGAACCCTGTCACCTCTAGAACCAATTCCCCATCAGCTTCTACTGTGCATAATGCTGAGTAAATGAAAGCCACCATGAAATCAAATTAGTAATGAATTGCTAATTGCACATTACACATGTGCGCCTGTAACTGCAACATGCCAAATGACAGATTCAGTCTCTCTAGCTTTTGTTTGCTTTTCAGTTTGAAGAGTACAAATCATAGAAAACCCAGGTTTCAGCTACAGTAAAACCTTTTTATACCCCGCACAGAACTAACGTAAGCTAAACGTTGCTCCTTTACGCTGTCGGGTGTTTAATTTCCAGAAGGATTTGAGCAACAAAGAAAGAGAAGGTTTTGAAGAGCCATTGGGAAGAGAGCATTTGGCACTATCCCCGTGGTTCACGCTGGCTGGAACTGCTACGTGACCCGGAGATGTTCAAGGCTCTAGGAAGTCCTTTCAGTCCGCTCAAGCCTCCGCAGAGAGACATTACTAAGGCTTATGAGAGAAGAAACATCTTGTGCTGGAGAAGCACTTACACTTCCCTTCCTGAACAAGGTCTGTGACAAAGTGAGGAATGCTATTCTGTTCAGCCAAGCAACTTTGGATACCTGAAAGACGTGATTTCTGAGGGGCCTAAGGGTCGGCAATTTCAGCCTTTTGAGAAGTCTGAACTGTGTGCTTAAGAAAGGAGCTGTTTCGAAGATTTATGTCCTGTTACTGCCTCCTTCAAAAGACACTGCTGACGTGCTGCCTTGGCTGTCAGCGTTGGCAGTTCTTGGTTAAGAACATGATATAATCATCAGTATATTTATCAGCAGGGACAAAAGACTAAAATGCATTTGAACAAGGGAAAAAAGGGGAGGATGGAGACCTACGATTAATTTTAGAAATAACAAGCTGCAAGTTGCACAGTCAAAGCGGAGGCTGGAATGCAGTTTTCCAGAGTTTGTAAAGACTCATTTAATTTCTATAGAAACTGAGCAGCAAACAGGTAATTTTCTCTGCAAATCGCTTCTATCACTTCTGTAATGCTCTGCAAGAGGAATGCATTTCCCTTGTGTCTTCTTAATCCCCTGTTATTTTCATTATAAATTTAATTAAGCTCTTCTAGAAAACGCTCTATGACATACAAACCGAGTTTTGTTTTTCTGTCAGAGTGATGACAGAAATGAGCTCCCGAATTACAGGGCAATTGGATTTCTTTTTCTGTGTAAATATTTCAAATGATATTAAGCAGTGGAGACATTCGCTTTCCCCAGCTGAATCAATACAGTCAAAATTGAGAGAAAGAGCTGTACAGAAAAGGTCTGAGTGCAGGCGGTGTGCCTTCTTCCCTGTCCTTTCCCGCTTTGGACGATGCCCGTAGCTGCCATTTTGCAGCACAACTCAAGAGCAGATTCCCTCTGTGCAAATCAGGTAAACGCAAGCAGCTCTAGGACCAGACCTTCAAACACAGCAATCTGCATGGCAGAAATGAATCCAGAAGAATATCCTACTCTTTGCTGTGAAATTGACCTTTAAGGATTTCCCCTGGGTTAGAGCACAGCTGAACACTGCTTCCTTGTGATAGCTTTTTAGAATCACAGAATTACTTGGGTTGGAAGAGACCTTCCAGATCATCGAGTCCAACCATAAACCTACACTGCCAAACCCACCCCTAACCCATGTCCCTCAGCACCACGTCTGCCCAGCTTTTAAATACCTCCAGGGACGGTGATTCCACCACCTCCCTGGGCAGCCTCTTCCAATGCTTGAGAACCCTTTCCGTAAAGAAGTTTTTCCTAATATCCAACCTAAACCTCCCCTGGCACGACTTGAGGCCATTTCCTCTTGTCCTGTCGCTTCTTCCTTGGGAGAAGAGATTGACCCCATCTGGCTATAACCTCCTTTCAGGTAGTTGTAGAGAGTGAGAAGGTCTCCCCTCAACCTTCTCTTCTCCAGGCTGAACAATCCCAACTCTCTCAGCCGCTCCTCATAAGACTTGTTCTCCAGACCCCTCACCAGCTCCGTTGCCATTCTCTGGACACGCTCCAGCACCTCAATGTCTCTCCTACACTGCGGTGCCCAAAACTGAACACAGCACTCAAGCTGCGGCCTCACCAGTGCTGAGTCCAGGGGCATAATCAGTTCCCTGCATAACCACTTCCACTTTTCTTTCTCCACTGGCCCTCATTGCAAGATATTATTATTCCAGGGAGGACTCTCTATTTCACTTGGGACTAGTTACCAAGCAACGTATGCTGCATTATCGATCTTCCATTAGAACTTAACTTGAATGGGACACACTTTGTTTGGTTTTCTCTTTACAAATTTTAAAGAGAAGATTTATCCTAGGCAATTCTCCATTTCTAGCATCCTGCTTGTTTCATACAGTCAGTTGACACTATTGGATAAAATTTATCAAATCACAAGATTACCAGCGTACCAAGTAACACAAATTATGTCTGAAGACAGATATTATTGTAGTTACCATTTATGTTACCTTGCAGAGGGCCTCAAAACAGGATCTATGCTGTCTTGTGTGAAAAACAAATCTACACTCCCCCTCCGCCCAGTTTTCCATTGTGACCAAGTGACAGTCGAGAACCTCCGCCTTCGTTCTTGTCTGATAAGCAGCTGGTGGAGTCACCGATACAGTAAAGCCAGAAGTTCTGCCAAAGCTTAGCACTCACAACAGAGTCCAGATTTCTGAAGACCCACACAACCTGTTTTCTATATTTCAGTTGCAGGATTTTCAGAGCTGGGCATAAACGTGGAGAATAAAAACTGAAGCATCCTTACTGGACAATGAAGCCTTTAAAGTCTGTTCTTGCTCAACATTTATAAGGAATTCTGGCATCCTAAACTTTTCAACTTCACTTCCCAAGAAGAGAGGGAAGCAAGAAAAGATCACATGACATAAGCTGACCTCAAGGTCGACTATGTAAACTATGTAAAAAAAAATAATACTTTAAATAAATTTAAAAGTCCTTCATTTTCCATATCACATTATCATGTTCCCAAACTGCTTTTCTATTATCCTCCTCATCTCCCACAAATGCCACCACATGTAGGAACACACAGCGATCAGCAGAGAAGGGCATACATATGGATAAGGCATGGGGAAGCGAACCACGCTGCTTTTAATTCTCATGTCTCTACAGCTCAGTGAAAGCAACAATTGGAATCAGCGCAGACAAGCTGGGAAACATGCACTGTGCACAGCAGGCAGAAGTCAGTCCTTCGTGCCTCACTTCCCCATCTGCTACCTGGAGATTAAAGGGTGTGAAATGAACACCAGAGGTTCCTGTCACAAATCTGAGCCCTTGAGAGAACACACTTCGAAAAGAAAACAAACAAAACCCCTAACCCACAAAAGCCTTCCCTGGACTTACTTCCATTACCACTGAGGTTTTGGGTTGTTATTCGGGCTGCTGGATTCCGCCCTCCTCCTCCCCACCCCTTTATTTTAAGGCATTACTAGCACAGGGAGACCAGTATTCCTGCTGCCAGTCATATCCGTCATCTTGCAGAATTTCAAGCATCACTGCTAAGAAAAACATCTTCAAAGTGATACTGGAGTAAAAATGTCACACCAAGGGAGAGCTATCTGTCTATGCCTCATACTTTTTTAATGTTATGCCTTTGACAGCTTAACAACAGCTAAACAGCTTAGGTCTCAGCAAGAGCTTTCCATGCTGTTTGAATATGAGAAGTATGACATTTTAATTGGAAGCAAAGCTTCCGATTTGCTACAAACACCCCTCTGTTTGAGGCTGAGCATGAGGAGCACTGTTTCTGCAGCACAGCACGTGGCATCAACAGTGGCTGCATGGGTTTGAGTTCTGCTCTTCCCCCTGGAGCCCCAGGCGCCGCCATGGTCAGCACTCCTGGGGCTAACAGGGTCTTTCCCCAGAGAAACCGTCTGTCCTCTCCACCCCACGCAGGAGCTGCTGCCAGCAGCAGCTCGAGTTAAGGATCATCTTAATCTTTAACACAAAGGCAAAGCCAAGCAGGCCTCATACACTAACTTTTTCAAGCGGCTTCTTCCTTCTCTCTCCCCCTTGAGCCCAGGTCTGCAGTTTCTCCTGTCTGCCACCTCCCGTGAGCCTCCCAGCAGCTGCCCAATGGCTACGAGGCTAGCTGTGCCACCAGTCTCCCAGGCTCTCCCTTGTTCCGAACTTAAGAGGAAAGATGCTCACTGTGCAACCCTGAGAACTCTCTGGAGACAGCTCACTGCTGCCCAATCACAGTTAAGCAAAGAAAAAAGCACTTGCTTCAAAATACTCCAAATAATGAAGCTAGGGCACCCCACGAGACTGTCTGAATGTGGGGTGCTGAAGGACACCTTTATGGGAGCAAAGTTTGACTATTTCCATTCTAAGTGTTAACTGTGAAGGAATCCTCCCCCAGAACGTGCAGGGATGCATGGTGTGTTCGCAAGACATCCATTCCCAATTCTGGCATTGTTGATGACATGTAATGCAATTTGCCTTTGGCATGCCACAGAACACAAGAAGGTAATTATAACATCAGCAAAATGTGTGCAATGATATTGTCTTTTCACTCTCCTGTGCGACAAAGCCATCAGAAACAGAAGACAGTAGCCACAGACCTGATATCTGCACGACATAAGTAATAAAACCATCTGGACTATCAAGCTCGTATCGAAGCACCGAGAAGCACAGAGAGCAGACAGAACAAGAACTGTATCATGTCACGGAGCTCAACAACTGTCACCGGTCTCAATGCATTAAATTGCAGGCTTTGCCCAATTAATGAGAGATGGATATCCCCACCCAGGCATCTCCGTGCTTGAAAGGTCCATTGGAGGAGGGTGGCATTCAGAAAGTCAGTTGAGACCTTGGCATTTAGTCTTCAATTAGCTGTCTTCTCTCAATTCCTTGGGCTCTGACTTAATACAAAAGATGTCATTATCCTTCCTCTCTTCCACTTCAAGTGATGAGTAAGAAAAGCGCTCGCAGCGGAATGGCCTCTTTCAAAACACTGCCTGCGTCCATGCCCTGGACTGAAGGCAGGGCGCATTTAGCAGCCAACACTGGGAAACAGCTCTGGATTTCGGAGCTAGGCTTCAGAGCTAAACAGATGGCTTTAGCTCTTTGGCAGGGAAACACTATAATGGCTAAAAAAAGAATGGGGACCATATTGAGCTAGTGACGCTCCCCCGTCATCTGAAGGGCAATTCTGCAGATGCTCTCTGTGCACAGTGCCCAATTCTTACAAAAGTGAACATCATCCATGATCAAGAACTAAACTTGGAGCTGTCTGAAATAATCCACCTTATGTGTATACAATCTTTATGTTACGCAAGGTGTCCCCTGAGGATATACAACTGGGGAAAGTAAGGAAGAAAACTAAGGCAATATTAGCACTGGGAATTGAAAGTTCATTCCATGTTGTATGGTGGGTACAAGCTACAGAGTTCCTTTGTCTCAATTATAGCAGCCTCTAATCCCACTCTGTACATCCCCTTTCCTTCTCCATCCCTTTGAAAACTTGCATCATAAGCTGACTCTGGAAGGCAGACAAATACTATGTCCATTTTCAAGGAATTTCTGAATACCTCGAGCTGGGTTTTGTTGCAAAAAAAGGCATATTTTTATGCTCCCTGCAAAATAAACCCTTGCCAGCATTTCAATTCATAATCTGCACAGCTTCTTGCTGGTGCTAAAAATGAATCATTTTAACATAACCCATCCTTAAATAATATCTAAAGGTTTTGCTTTGGTGTCAAAGCACTGTGAAAAACAGAGCTCAAATGTATTATACATTAGTATTTTAAGTTAATATAAAATGAAATTAGTAGAGGTTGGGCTTTTTAATCTTCAAGGTTTGGATTTGTCAGGCAGCACTTAATGAATCGCTTTAACTTTTTCCATAAGTAACATCATCCATTTCCCCACAGAAAATGGTTCAGTTGAAAACAACATCAACTATATCCCTTCATAATGTAATGAAATTAATCTTTTGTACACAGGCAGAAGAAAACGTTTTCCATATTTCAGAGACAGGAATGGTATTCCCACTGCGCAAAGCAGGGTACTGGATGGCCCATTCAATGAGGCAGCAAGCCTGGAAGCCAAAGACTTCTATTCCCTGGAAGAGGAGGGGAGAACAAACTGGGCAGCTTCCTGCCTTTGTGGCTCAGGAAAGGACCTTGCTCCCGCATCTGCTGTTCTCTGGAGTTGCGGCAGATCCAGTCCCTCCCACAGAAAAGCAGCCCACAGCCTGCCCTTGGGGCTGCAGACTGCTCCTGTCTCTACCCAGTTTATAATAATGTCCTCATGACATGTTCAACTGGCCAAATGTCAGAAGGAAAATAAACACATGAGAAGTGACTAAGAGATTTTTAATAGCAGGCACTGTCACTACAATCATCCCTCCTGATCTTTTGTTTAATGTAGTCCAGAGAGCTTCAGTGGGTTAAAGCTAATCTAAGGAATATCATGCTGTATCAAACAATGAAATATAGTTATGACTCACACATCACAACATCGCTTAGCTCTAATAGGGCATTTTAAACCTGACATTCTGTTCTGTCCTGATCAAACGGCTGCCAGCTTTTCCTGGACAACGAGCATTTCTCAGGCACGCCATGTCTCAAGGAAGCCACCGAACAGAACCTCCCTGTGCTAGAGCAATTCTAGTTGTTGGCCAAAGCTGAAGAGGAACTCCCTTTCGCATGCCATTCACCCTTGTTCGCATGAGGTAGAGAACCAGTACGACATTTCTGAATGGCTAGAGCACTAAAGAGGACACTGGAATCCCAGCAGAGCAAACGAGAACAATTACTGATGTTCAGCTAAGAGGAGACAGTCTCCAGTGCAGTCATGTTTCTTTTCAGCCCAAGCACAGCTACTGGAGCTTTAACAGCTGTCTGTTCAGACCCAGCCAGCCTGTTTGTCTGGAGCCCACCATTCTCTCACTGTAGGAAGCAAATTACATGTTTGCATTATTGTTTTGGCTTGCTTGCTGGGACCTGAAGTGCGCTGCATGCACAAATAGACTTTTCTCTTTCTCCCTCTATAAAGGGTAAAAAGCAACACTTGCTAAAGTAATGACTCCCAGCTAATAATGTCCATCAGGTAAGATGCATCTTCTCCCCTGCAGAGCTGTGGATTATTTGTTTACATTGCAGCATCTTTCCAGCTAAGATGATGAAAGAAAGTCATCATCCCAGACGTGTTTTGGAAGCGCTTAGCAAATCATGGTAGGATTGTCACAAGCTGCACAAAAGCGCTACTTACTGTGACAGGAGAATCAAATCCATGAAGACTATATGTTCTCCAGAGAAGCACTCAAGCTCTAGAACATCTTCCTGATGGAGCTCAAGAACTATTTCCCTGCAGAGACATGATTTAAGCCTTCACCTCCAAAAACAACCCCCACAAATAGAACCAGGCATAAAAATGGAATGCAGTTGTCATGAAGCCTGTTCTACTCATCCACAGGAACATAGACAGAAGCATATTTTCAGCAGAAAAGATTGAATCTAGGCAATTGAATTCAGTACCGTAAGCAGTGTTTTCCAGCAGGCCAGTCTCCTCAAAGACTACAAGAAGACTCTTAAAGACCAGCCTTTTAAGGTAATTTATACAGCTGACTATTATAAGCCCCACCTGTCCATTTCCACAGAGTAAATACCTGCTAACTTTCACACCTGCTCAGTGCTCTTAAAAAAGAAAAAAAAAAAGCTATGAGAATTTGGGGTAACACAAATTAGATACTGCTTTTCCAAGTAGGAACTCATTCAATCAGTCTATGAAACTCCCACAGCAGCATTTTGTAGTTAAGACTGAAGGGTTTTGGTAGCTCCCATGGCAGGGAACAGAAGTCAGAACTGCACACGCTTTTTGGCTTATCCTTAGAGCCATCTCTCTAATGACAGCCTCAGTGTTTAAAGCCTGAAGTGTGGAGGCGGTCAATAAGTAATTTGAGTGCCTAGGTAAAAAGCTCTTGGGTCTTTTTTCCTGAAGGAATGGAGTGGAATTGTTCTGGAATTTCTTTTCACTGTGTTGCATCCATTTAAATACTTTCTACTAGTAATTTTTCTTCCTTCCTTGTTTTATTTTATTCTTGTTACAAAAATGAGATGTCAGAAAATCTGACACATTGCTGTACCATATGCTTAGTGTCTATTTCCAGCAGCAGGTGAGAATTTCATGATTCAATTCCCACCTGTGACAAAGCCATTTTACACCAATTTGCTCGATAGGAAAACATAGAATAAAAGCAATAAACTCTGTGGAAGACATGTATATACAGGTTGCTGTGCACAGTTTCAGCATTGCAGATATGAAAAGGGAGTACAGGTACCCATTTCCATGCCTGCACAGTAAGAATTGAAACAGGAAAGCACTGCCTAAAGCCAGCATCACCAAGCCAAAATGTTTGACAAGCTTGGTCAGACTGGAAAATAACTTGTCAGCTTCCATCTGCACCTCCATTTTCATTTATCTTTTTACTGTTCATGCTTAGAAACTTCTATTTAAAAAAAAAAAAAAGTATTTTCCTATAATCACCAGGTGACAGGATACGCTGGTTTAAGGCATAGCACCTGATATTGGAAAAGTCAAGTCATAAATGCCAGACTTGATGAATCTACAAGTCTGTCCTTCCTGGACCAAATTTGGGTCTTGAAATTTTAGCATCATTCGCCAGAGTCCTATTCCCTGATTTATTCATCAACAAGTCCTTGCCTTGAAGCAGCGTAATGATGTTTTCTTTCTGATGTCTAATTGCCAACTGGAGGGCTGTACAGCCAGTGATATCTTCCACGTCCAGCAGAGCACCAGCCTTAATCAAGGTCTTTATAATGGCCATATTGCCCTTGAGGACAGCAAGGTGCAATGGAGTCCAACCCACTTTGTTCTTAGCATTGACATCTGCCTTGCACTCCAGAAGATTGATGACGGTCAAAAAGGAGCCCCGCTGGACTGCAAAATGGAGGGGGGCCCACTCTGACTTCTCCGCGATGTTGGGATCTGCCCCACATCTCAACAGCTCACAGACTACCGGCTCATCGCTGTAGCGGGTAGCCAGGTGAAGTGGTGTCCAATCCATGCTTCCTTTGGCATTCAGTTTGGCATGACTATCTTTTAGCAGCTGGATGATTTCAATGTGTCCTTTGAAAGAAGCCAGGTGCAGGGGAGTCCAACCTTTGTCCGTCCTCAGCTCCACATTAGCTCCGTATTTGATGAGTTTCTCACAGATGAGATACTTCCCCCTGACCACAGCCAGGTGCAGGGCGCTATAATGATTTTGATCCAGGCTGTTGACAGAGGTTCCGTTCTTCAGCAAATAATGGACCACCCTGAACTTCCCCCTCTCTACAGCGACATGAAGTGGGGTTCTATGGTTCTTCTGCTTTTTCTCCAGGTCCGCTCCTTGACTGGCAAGCAGTTTCACCAAGCTGACGTGTCCAAAGCAAGCTGCCACATGGAGGGCAGTTTTCCCATCAACCTCCTGGGTGTTGGAGTCAGCCTGGCGAGACAGCAGTACTCGGGCCACGTTCTCGAAGTTGTTCTGTGATGCCAAGTGCAGAGGGGTCCAGCCGTCATGCTCTTGAGCATTTACATGTGCCTGGTGGTCCAGCAAGAGGCGTACAATTCTGTCATCCCCATTCTGAGCAGCGAAGTGAAGAGGTGTCCAACCATCATCATCAGGCATATTGATGTCTGCATCATGCTCTATCAGAACTGAGCAGATCTCTGGCGACCTCTTCTGAGCAGCCATAATGAGTGGGGTGTAGCCACAGGCTACCTGGCTGTTTGCATTGGCTGTGCAGCTCAGGAGAAACTCACTTTTTCCACATTTCCCCGGATCACCATGAGGTGAAGCAATGTGAGGCCATTTTCATGGACTCTACAGATTTCCTCAGACAGGATGTCCTCTGGACTTTCAACCTCACTGTAAGAAGGTGGGCTACGAACCTCCTGATTATTAGCTTCTAAAGGCAGGGGAAACAAAATAGGAGACAGAGAGTAAGACCAAGTGAAATAGCTTGGTGTGCACAAGATGGAAGGGAGAGCACATGAGTCTCCGTAGTATGAAAGGAAATGAAAGTA
>VZSF01003829.1:0-34252 GCA_013398295.1 Chionis minor
CCCGCCCCGCTCTCCCGGGGTGGGCGGGGCCCCTCTCTGCCACCGCCCCGCCTCTCCCGGCGGGAGGGCGCGGGGAGGGGCGGTCTAACGTACCCACTCGTTGGCGCGGTGCCCGAAGGTGTACAGCGCCACCTGGCTGGCCACGTCCACGATGCTGCTGATGTAGGGGTCGTGCTGCTGCAGCGCCGCCAGGCTGATGTCCAGCCCCTTGCCCAGCAGGGCGGCCCCGGCCACCGCCGCCGCCATTTTGCCTCCGACAACAACACAGGGTTCCTAGTAGGCGCGACCAATCCAACGCCGAGAGGAAGGGTGGCGGCCAGTCGGAGCGAGAGCGGGCGGGGGAGTCGGAGCCCAGCCGCCGCAATCGAGCGCCGAGCGCCGCCGGCTCAGGATTGTTGCCGTTGGCGACGGGGCAAGCTGAGTGGCGGCCTGGCGGGGCCCGCCCCGGCGGCGGGGAGGGCCGGCCGGCGTCCCCGCGCCCCCTCCGGAAGCCAGGCGCCCCGGCGGGCTGGTTTTCCCTGGGCGCTGGCACCTTTCGTTCTCGAGTCTCTCCCTGCCACTGGGGGAGGCCGCAGACTGGCCTCCTTTCCGGAGGGGCAGCTGCGCGCCCGAGGAACAACATGGTTGCCGCGGCTGCCGGGCCTGAGAGAACCGGGTGAACTCGGCGGGAGGTACCGCCAGGGAGCGGGGAGCCTTGTGCCCTCGCCACATGCCCATTAGCCTAAGCGGGAGAAGGTGTGGTGTGTGTGCTCCACAGCCTGAGGAGAGCCGGGAGCCAGGCGCCAAGGTGGAGCTGAAGTCACGTTGGCTTGGCCTTACGTACGCCCGGGAGCATTGGGGCGCAGGGCTGTGCCCGTGGAGAGAACGTGTGCGCCAGGCTGTGCAAAGCTCCATCGCCCGTATCTGGGGGCAGGCACGGCGGTCGGGACGCGTGTGCTTCCTGCACGCTCACACGCATGCACCAATGCAGTGCACGCGTGGCGCTCCAACAGGAAGAGGAGTCGGTTCGCATCGATGAACACGCACAGTCTGTATTTGCTAGCATATGCTCGTAGGCTTCTGCGTAAAACGTAGGGGAAAAAGGACATGAGTGCAAACTACGCAATCATACAACCCTTGTGTGTATGTGTGTGTATATATATATACACGTACATGTGACAAGCAGCTGAAACATAAACAAGCATACCATGATACAGAGAAATACAAACAGCAGAGGAACAGATGGACAAGACCATGAATTTAGTTACCATATTTTGCTGTCAGACAGACATATTTATTATTAATCTATTGATATCAACAGTTTACAGCAAATACAGGAGCTTTATGTGGCATGCAGATAAACTCAACTTACATTTACAAGATTTCTCTAACTGTCCAGACCTAACCCCCTGTGAGAGCAAATTTTTTGTACCTCATCACCTTGGACCAACGTGGCACTTTTGGAAGGAGTTACCACCTTCTGCATATGGAAGCAATAGCGCGATATATTTCCTTCCAGAGAATGGGGTACCCTTGAAGAACTAAAGGCAAAGGTAGTGGATGCTATTTTGTTGGTTTGCGATATTCCTGACACAACATTTTTAAAAGGGTGGTAGCTGCACATAGGGGATGAAGACTGCCATTTTGTTTTCTTCCCTTCTTTTCAGCTAGGCCAGATGGAGCCTGTGGGATAAAGTGAGTGATAGCATCTGCCCCAAGAGCAAATAGGCAAGCCCGGGTGAAAAAGCTTCCATAGTGTGAAGTGGGGATAGGAGAGAAGTTAGAGGCAGCAAGCTGGGAATTCGTAGTATTAAATGTAAGGACACTGTGTCTCTTGAGTGGAGTTAGGAATGGGCATACTTTCAGAAAGAACAGAGAGACTGTTCTTTGGGACTGAAGAGAGAATATGTAAGTTTTGTTGTAGCCCAGAAGGCCACTAAAAATGGCGTTATTAAGAATAAGGACCTACAGCTTGCTCTGTAAGCATGTAGTGGGCGAGGAAACCTCCGTACATACCCTTTTATTATAATCCATCTTGATCTTAGTTCCTCTTTTTCTAAAGCCATCTTGTTTCAGTTGGGGTTGTAATGAAACACAGCTTTAGAGTTTAGAAGTTTTAAAGTGTTTTTGGTATACTCATGGCAGGAAAATGGCTCTAAGCAGTTCCATTGTAAAGCTCTGACTGATTTGCAGATCCTGTAACAGCAAGGAAGATACGTGGGTTCATGGTGGACAAGGAAAATTGCTATCCTTAGTTTGGAAATGACCAGAGTAGAAAGTCAAAAAAAGAACAAGTAGTAAGTAGGAAAGATAAGTCATGTTGCTCAAATAGTGAAGAGATGCACAGTAATTTCTTTTTGCTGATTAGGTAGTCCTCAGTTCTCAGTTTCAAGGCACACCTAACCATGTTCCTCCTCATGTGCTGGAGTTTCTCGTTATCATCGCATCTCCAATTCTTTGGCAATTCTTCTGCTTACAAAAAGTCCCAACTCATCACCAAGGAATAGAATTGTCAAACTCTTGGAGTCCCACTCCTGGAGTTCTCTTTCCAGATGCCTTTGCTCCCTCCAACAATAATAGTTACAAAAAAGGTAAAAAAGGTGCCCTGCTTTGCATTTTTTTTTTTCCCTTTTGATGGTGGTGAGGAGGAGGTATTGCAAAGTCCTGTAAGGAAGAACGTGTTATAGAAACTGTATTTCAAAGAGTATTCGTTTGAACTAAAAATAGTTAATCGTAACTCTTACCGGCTAGGAGAAAGCAGTATACAGAATTTGGAAGATGTATTGCAGCCCTGTTCCAACTGGAAAAAATGTTTGAAGCAGAAATAAGGTGTCTTTCAACTTCTACAGCTTCCTTGTTTCTATTATTGCCTCTTTTGTCAGGCCAAGTAGTAACCAATACTTGAAGCCTTGCACATTTCTTACATTAGAGAGACGGACTGACTGGCTCAAATGCGTCTCCTGTGCCCTCCTCTTGACATAGGAAGATTGTAGAGTCTCCTGTTTCCTTAAGCTGCATGGAAGAAAACCCAACTGTAAGGTTAAATATCTTGAAGTAGGCCTGTCGAAAATTTTGCCTGTCTGTTTTTGGTGCCCTGTTTGTGGATGTTTCTTTAGAACTACCTTCCTCCTGGAATACTGCGTGCCTTTTTAACATAGCTGGACAGACGGTTCCCTAGCCCAGTGTTTTGAGTCAGCATGCCTGTCAAGATTCTGATCAGGCCTTTTTATATTTTCTGTTGCACTGTGAGGTAGCTTCTGCTGGTTCCAGCTCTTTTGCTATGTAAGTGGGATGTAATTGCTCCTTCCATTTAGCCTGAAGTAAAGGTACTTAATAAAACCATTAGTTCTGCCCTGCTTTATGGGATCACTTGATAGTAGACTAAAAATTTTCCAATGAAACAAGATCTTGTTAAGAAGAGAAACACTGTGAATTCTTGCTGCATCTAAAAAGTTAATGACATTTTAGCAAAAAATGTCACAGCTTAAAAAGGTTGATTCTTTAAACTGCAGTTATTTGCTTACAGTCAGTAATCCAGTAGTCCATAATAACTATCAAATCGAGTTAGAATGATTTTGCTGTAATTTGTTTATGAAACAAAGTAATTTTCTAGCTTTCAAAATGTCATAATTTCATGGAGTATATAATTAGAATGTCACATTTTCATCTTCCACCCACCCGGATACTATTCTGTTAAAAAAACCACACCTATGCTTTTGGCAGGGTACGAAAGGGATTTTGTGTAGGTAATATCCAGACTGATTTAAGACAAAATCCACACAGCATGATGTTCTTAAGTTCTCCATTAATAACAAACATTAAGATCGTTAGGCCAAACCTTTTAACAAGGATTGTTCAAACAGATGTTAAGCCTTTGCTTCACATTCAAGAATCTATGGCACTTATAAAGACTAAGCCATGCCTCCTACAGCAAACAATTGACACGGAGGATATGATTTTATGTGAGTATATTTGGTGGCACTGCTGGGCATACTCAACCCCTCTCCCAGGTCTCAGACATTCAGTCCTGCCATTCTGGCACCTTGGTACTATACCGGCACAGGTGTGTATGTAGCCACAGCGTGAGCCAGTCAGACTTGGGAAACGAACTGATTGAAAAACAAGTGTTCATACTGTTGCTGAGATCACAGCCTCCAGTGACTGCTTTCCTACCTGGTCACATCCAGTCTTTTCTCTGAGCATCAATTTTTTTTTAATAAACAGCAGGAATCACTTGAGAAAATGTAGCGTTGAGCACCTTGTTTGCTTCACTTCCTCATCTCCAGCCCCTTTGGAGTTGTTATTGCATCATAGTTACCTTTTCCTTTTTATTGCTTCCCCAAGGCTGCCAGAATGTTCTTCTCACTCTGACTGGTGGCGCCATGGCTGTCCCTGCTAGCGGAAAAGCTGCCAAAGCAGTATTAATAATCTCCTTTTACTTCAGCCAGGGCTCCTTGAATATCTTTGCATGGTGGTTCCCAGCATGCCAGCTTCCTGGGGAACTGTGGATTGCTCTTGTGGAGCCAGGATGATTCCACAAGGTTTGGTTACCCATGCTCCACATATTTCTGGGGATGCGCTCACAACGCTGTAGTACGGTATCTCTCACCACTTGGGAACCAGTGAGCCTGTGGTTTGTGCTGGAAGGTATATGCATACCATCTCAGACACTGTTGAAATATACGGTCTTTACAGCCCACATTTATTATCGGCTCTCAGTAGATAGCTTTAGAGTGCTTTCCTCATGCTCAAAAGTTGCAATTGTTGGTTGTACTGTTGGACCACTTCTTAACTCCAGTCCTAATGGTTAAACCAATTTTAGTATTTTGTTAGTAATTTATTACTAGTTAAAGGTTCCTTAATGAGTATAGGATCAGACTATATAGCTTCATCTGGTGTAGTTATTAAAAAATCTCTCTCTACGCTAAAACTAAATCTGGTTATTTTCATTCCAGTTCAAAACAGCTCTCCCCCCTGCCCCCAAATAAACCCCAGTGCAGTGAGTTATTAGCATGCATATGTGTGTTTGTAATGTTGCTCCCTGCTGAAGTTTATGAGACCGTTTTGACATTTTCTGCAAATGTTAGTCCACACAAGAACAGGATAGTATTCTTTGGCATTGTTGGTTTTGAAATTCTGATATTATACATACTGTGTATGAAATAATTAACTATAATTTACTATGATTTTCAGTTGAAGGTTGGGTTTTTTCTGCATGTGAGAGCCTGGGTCTTTACAAAAGACTGTTCTTTCTTTGAGTTAAATTTAAGTGATTCTGGTAGTAAGTAACTCTATACTTTTGCTGTATGTTTATTTGCAAGATACTGAGCTTTACCTTTTTTTATAAGCCCAGCTTCTGCCAGTGGCCTAGCTGGGGGAAAAGTTCCCTGCTATCATTAAATGAACTATAGTTTTTTTCTTTCTAACTTCCTATGTAGATATTCTTCTTCTGGAGTGAGGAATTCTTTTTGATTTAGCTTTAATCACTTTCCAGAGGGCATAATCTGAGCTGGAAAATCCTTTAATCCAGCAAAAGACTATTTCAGGAGGAGGAAGGGAGAGGTGGTACCAATATAAGTGCATTGACTTATAATGTTATACAGAAAAAAAGAATATCTTTCTTAGAAGCATAGAATGGTTTGGGTTGGAAGGGACGTTAAAGATCATTTAGTTCCAACCCCCGTGCCATGGACAGGGACACCTCCCACTAGACTTGGTTGCTCAAAGCCCCATCCAACCTGGCCTTGAATGCTTCCAGGGATGGGGCCTCCACAACTTCTCTGGGCAACGTGTTCCAGTGCCTCACCACTCTCACCCTAAAGAGTTTCTTCCTAATATCTAATTTAAATCTACTCTCTTTCAGTTTAAAACTGTTACGCTTTGTCCTGTCACTGCACTCCCTGATAAAGAGTCACTCCACCTCTTTCTTGGAGGCCCCCTTGAGGTACTGGAAGGCTGCTATAAGGTCTCCCTGTAGCCTTCTCTTCTCCAGGCTGAACAACCCCAAGTCTCTCAGCCTGTCTTCATAGGAGAGGTGCTCCCGCCCTCTGATCACCTTTGTGGCCCTCCTCTGGACTTGTTCCAAGAGGTCCATGTCCTTCTTATGTTGGAGGCCCCAGAGCTGGATGCAGTACTCCGGGTAGGTTCTCATGAGAGTGGAGTAGAGGGGGAGAATCACCTCCCTCAACCTGTAAAAAAACCTGATTTTTATCAGTGTTACATTTTCAGTGTTTTAAGCGACTGTATGATTTCAGTGTCTTCTCTGAAGAGAACATGATAAACCTAAGAAAGATTTTTGTGCATGGAGTATTTAGTCCAAGTTATTCTAGTTGATACAATAAAAGGTGTTACCTTTATCTATAACCTTTGCCTGACTTCTATAAGTATACAATTGTGAGCACGATTCTGCGAGATCTCTTAATAAAACTCTAGATTTCATCTTCCAGTCTCTCCCTAATGCTGATAATCTTCTAAATGTATGTTGTTGAATTTCCTACTATAACAAAGAAAAAATACTGTCAAAACTTGCTGGCTTTTTTCACTTTCTTTGTTTATTTAATGTGGCAAAAATCACTGACTTCAGTAATATTTCTCATAAGTTTTAAATTTACAAGTTCCTTTACCTTCACCCCCATGCTACTTTAATTACAGTTTTAAAAAATTGATACTGGATTTTATTATGAGAAGGCAACCATTTTTGGCCAGTATTTGAGTTCCTCATAATTTTGTTGCTACAACTGTACGCACTTATAGTCAATAAAGTATTGTTGATAGCCATTACCTTATTACTATCCTGATAAACTGCTATAAACTGTTTTCATCCATCAGCATCATTCTTTACACAGCTGATTGGCTAGACAAACCACCAAAATACTGATGAGGATAGGGCATTCCTGCTATTTTCCATAGGTTAAGAAGATATAATAGTAATTATATCTTACCTAGGATAATACCTTCCCAACCACATCTTTCTGGTAATCACCATTTAATTTGGCAAAATCAAACACCTGTAGCTCTAAAAGAGCTATTTCCAACTAGTTACAGGGAAGATGGCCTCATTTAATTAAGTCCTATTATGAAAAGTTCCATTGGATAATTACATTAAGTCAGGATCTCATTTTTACACCTCACCTGGCATAGGAGCTATTTCCATATTAAGGAAATGGAGTCCTCACCAAGATGTGCTACGGTTGGTGTTGCAAAAATGCTGGTAGCAAGGCTGGAGGAGTACATGGGCTGAGGCTGGTCAGGGGGCTGCGATGGGATGCACAGGGAGTTGTGCCTGTGGTACTAAAAATTTATGAAAATTAGTTCAGTACATTTGTACATTCAAATCAGGGGGGTTTGGGGGGTTTGTGTCTTTGTTGGGTTGTTTGGTTTTTTTGTGGGATTTTGTTTATTTTGAGTTAATTGATGAAGTAAGGAGAAGCTTTGAAAAACTACTATATCCATAGCTGTTACAGTGTTACTCTGTGATGATAATATGCGTTATTGCCTTCTCAGCTGACTGAAGTATTTTCTTGGGTTTTGTTGGGTTTGTTTGTTTTAAATGAAGAGTGTTGGTATTTATTAAAGACTGATAAATGATTTCATAGTCTTCTACATAACATGAGTGAAGTTACAGTGCTACAACAGATAAATGGTGATATAAGGAAGGATCCTTAGTTAAAATAGCCAAGCAAGTAAAATGGGGTTTCTGCCTCAAATATTCCTTTTTTTTTTGGTATTTTTGATAGCTGCCCATGAAAATTGCAGGGGAAATTTTTGTGATGCTAATGGCTATTTCATATCTGCTCCTGCAGGTGGTAAGAGCTTGTGAAGGTTCTCACAAATGTATCTTCTGTAGCTAAAGTTAGACTTAAAAGCTATTGTATGTGTCTTTCAATGTGAGATCACCTAAATTCTAATAGCGTGGTCTTTCCGTTTTGGTATATCACTTTAGGTGATCATATGTGTTAGATACTGGCTTTACTTGGCTAGTAAATATCAATGAGATATTTATTTTAAAGTAAACTTCCTTTCAAACTGAAAATTGACTTTTTTCTGTCATTGTGCAGCATGTTGCAATAAGGATCTGCAATTACCTCTATGCTTTACATGCAATTGCTTGCTTCTTCCTGAAATTTAAGAATGTTTCATTTTGCTGTTGTTCTTCATTTTGATTATTATTTCTGTTCCTCTAGGGTTTGTGGGTATGGGAAGGCAGGCCTGGGTAGAAAAAGGAGCTCAGATTTGTGTAACTGCACTGGAAGATAAAAACTGATAACATTTGAAGTGTTGCCCTTGGAAACAATGAATGCAGTCTGTCCCTGGTTTTGAGGAGGGATGGATTTGGGCAAAGGCACCTTCCAGCAGGCAACCAATAGAAGATTAAGTGCTTTGAGATTTTGAAGTGGAAACTAAAGGTATTAGCACCACAAACCTCCAGTGGGTAGCTGAGTCTGGGTTTATTGCACTTGTGTGAACTTGTTTCCCCCAGTGAATTCTGAGAGCTGTGAAGGCGTTTGGCAGTCCCTCTCCTACAATCTGATTTTATCATTTTCTGGTGATGCTGTGCTATATCTTCTGTCAGATTAAATTCACAGGCATATTACCTTGCTTGACAGAAAAACATGAACTTCATGGATTTTTCAAAGAAACTTCCACAATCAGTATCAGGCCAAGGTTTCTTTCTTGTTATTTTTCCTGCTGATTTGCCTAAATCTGTTAATTTTATTATCATCCTAAATTAATCTTATAAATATGACCTTTAGCTGAACTTGCTTTGTCATCTACAGTGAAATTGCTGTGTTGTTCAAGCAGTAGGAAACCTAACAAGACCATGTAAAACTAAAACAGGTTCGGGACACTTTTGTTGGGTGCGTCTGTTATTTACTCTTGACTTACTATTGAACTTCATGGAAATATCTTTCTGAAACGGTTTTATGTGGCTTCTTAGGGAGTGCAGTTGCTGACAGATCAGATAATATTCAGTATTTCATGGTGCTTTCAGAATCATGGGATGGTTGAGGTTGGAAGGGAGCCAGGACCTCTGGAGGTCATGTTGTCCAAGCCCCTCAAGCAGGGCCACCTAGAGCAAGTTGCCCAGTACCTTCAATGCTCCAATGAGGGAGATACCACAGCTGCCTTGGGCAGCCTGTGCCAGTGCTTGGTCATCCTCATAGGGTCGGGGCGGGGGAGGGGGTGGTGGGAGGAAGGCATTTCCTGATTTTTTCAGTGGGAAAATTCTGTGTTTGCCTCTTGTCCTGTCACTGGACACCACTGAAAGGGGCTAGCTCTGCCATCTTTGCACCTTCCCTTCAGGTATTTATATATATTGGTAAGGTCTTGGCAAGCCTTCCCCTTTCTCCTTCTTCTCTTGTCTGAACAGTCCCAGTTCTCTCAGCCTTTCCTCATGGGAGAGATGCTTCAGGCTCTTAATCATCTTTGTGGCCCTTTGTTGAACTCTCTCCAGTATGTCCATGTTTCACTTGTACTGAGGAGCCTAGAACTGGACCTAGTTCTTCAAATGCGGCCTCACCAGTGCTGAGAAGAGGGGAAGGATCACCTGCCTTGACTTGCTGGCAATAGTTTGCCTAATGCAGCCCAGGATAACATTTGCCTTTACTGCAGTGAGGGCACACTGCTGGCTCATGTTGAACTTGGTGCACCAGGATCCTCAGGTCCTTTTTCTGCCAAGCTGCTGTCCAGCTGGATGGCACCCAGCATGTACTGGTGAATGGGGTTGCTCCTCCCCACGTGCATGACTTTGGACTTCCGTTGTTGAACTTTGTGAGGTTCCTGTTGACTCATTTCTCCAGCCTGTCGAGGCTGCTGGGGATGGCAGCATGACTCTGGTGTATCAGCCACACCTCGTAGTTTGTGTCATTTGCAAACTTGCTGAGGATGCACTCTGTGAAACAGGACTTTAACGTCTTAAACAACTCCTTTAGTCCTTATTCTAATCAATATGACTTTTTTCCCTTTCAGATGCAAGAGCCAGCATGTTTGGTTTCATCTCTGAATAAAAAAAGTGGGGAGAAGAAAATGCATGAGACAGCTTGGTAGATTGGCTTACTGAGGAGATATAAGGACTGGAAGAGAACTAGTAATAGTATTGTGTTGTTATTGATATAATGCATGAGCATACAGGCTGGGGAAGCAGGATGCACGTGGAGTCACAGCTAATGAGATGAGAGGACAGAAGAACCAGGAAGAATGGGATGGAGTATCAGAGGCAGAGCTGAGGTGGGACAAGGCTTGCCGTGATGGAATGGAGGGCAGGATTAGCACAGGGGCAAAACTGAAGGAGGCTTGCAGCCAGAATGAGACACCTGTAGGAATAAAAGGAAATGGAGAGGACAGGGTTCTGTAGGTCTTGGAACAGAAAAATTCTTATAACTGGAAGGAGAGTAAGAGGACTGTTTTGACGTTTTGATGGAATGAAATGCTGAGCACAAGGATGGGTAAACTATGCCGTCATTACTGGAAACTGCCCTTGTGCCACAACCATTTTTTAGGTCACTTTAATCGCTGCTTCTGACATGACCTAGTTGGAAGTGTTTGCTGTTACAGAACAGAACGTATGGAGAGTCTCTCCTCACGCACCGCTGAGCAATTAGGAACCAGATACAGCATCATGTAGATTTTCTGTCTCTTTGTCTCCGAGTGGTTTCTGAGGGATATGGAACAAGAGGCATTTTCTCTGCCTTCTTAAGGAAGAAAGGAACATAGACTTAAGAGTTGTAGGAGAAGTTGGTTGACCATCAAGACAAATGTTGTAATGATTGAGGATGCATTTATGAAAGGATAAAGCCTGCCAGAAAGCATCTATTTTCCCTACTACTTGGTAGCAGCTGCCACAAGATGTAAAAGTCTCCTGTACAGTTCCAAGGGAGTTGATACAGTCTAACATTTTCAAATGTCTTAGTATCACTAATTCCAACTGATAAATAGCAGTTAGATTTTATCCTAAAAGTAACTGTATGTCAATAGAGACTGCTGCTTGAAATGTAGTTTAGAATATAGAGGGAGGAAAAGGCATACGGTACTATTTTTAACATTCTAGCTTGGATATTGCTGTTTGCAAAAATTACATAAACCAAACTGTTTTGTCTGAGCTTTTGGTAGTATATGTATGTGTGTTTGTATACACAAAAAAACCACAACAACCAGGCCTAAAAGGGGAGAGGGGCTCATTTTACTTGTCACTAAAAATTTCAAACAATGGAATGATGTAAAGCTTTTCTGAAGTTTGATTTTTCTCTAGCATTTTATTATCTGCATTAGTTCCATCGATGATGACTCCATTTGTATTCAGTGTAAGTGAATAAGATGGCTTGGCTTATGTGTTGTGTTTTTTTCTTTCACAAGGCAAATTCATCTTGCTATGCTAGGGGAGAATTATAAACATGTTAAGTTTGTAGTTTTATTGATTCTCAGGTGTCCTACAGTACTGAGAAATATGATCTCTGTTCTGTGAATGAGAATACTGTACTTAAACTGCTACAGTAACAGGAAAAAAAAAAGATCCCAAACTTGCCTGTTCCATAAAAGTGACTCTGAACTCATCTTTGATTTAAAAGTAGTATCAACAGGACTGGAGATTTCACAGTATTCCTGATTAACCTGTTCCAGTGTTTTACTGCCCACATAATGAAAATTATTTTCCTTATGGCTATTTGGAATTTTCCCCTTTGACTTGTCTGCTGCCTCTCTTCCTTTCACTATGTACCTCTGAAAAGAGGCTGGCATCAACTTCTCTATACCTTCCCCTTGAAAACCTGAAGGCAGCAACAAGGTCTTAGTCATCTCTTCTTCAGGCTTAACAAGCCCAGTTCTCTTGCCTATCCTCATATGTCATGTGCTTCAGCCCCCTAATTTTCTTAGAGGCTCTGGACTTCCTCCAGCGTGTCAATATCTTGTAGTGGGTAGCCCAAAACTAGACTGGGTACTCCAACTGTGGTCTCACAGAATGACTTCCCTGTGACCTGCTGGCAACATTCTTGTGAATTAGGTCCAGGATATGGTTGTCCTTCTTCACAGCAAAGGCATGCTATTTGTTCATGTTCAGCCTATTGTCCACCAGGACATCTGGTCCTTTTCTGCAAAGCTGCTTCCCAGCATCTATTGATGCACGGGATTATTCCATTCCAGGTGCAGGACTTTGTACTTACTATTGTTCAACTTCATGTGGTTCCTGTCAGTCCATTTCTCCAGCCTGCTGAAGTCCCTCTGGATAGCAGCTCTGCCTTCCAGCATATCAACTTCTCCCCAGTTTGGTATCATCCATAAGCTAGCTGAGAGTGCATTCCTTCTGATAATTGTGATTTGTTAATAAAGGTGTTACACAGGATTGGCCCCGTTTTCAATACCTGAGGGACGTATGCTACTAGTAGTTGGCCACCTGTAGGACTTTACATTGCTGACCACAACCCTTTGAACATGCTAGTCCGAGGAACCCTTCTTACTTATCCAGTCCACATCTCTACAGTCTGGCTACAAAATATTATGGGATCCTGTCAAAGGCCTTGCTGAGGTCAAGGTAAGTGACATACATTACTCTCCCCTTGTCCACAGAGACAGTCATCTCACCCTAAAAGGTAGTTAGGTTGGTCTGGCATGGTTTGCCTTTGGTAAGTCCAGTCTGGCTGTTTCTTTTTTGTCCTTCATGTGCTTGAATATGGCTTCTGGGATGACTTACTCTATAATCTTCCCAGGAATTGAAGTTAGGTTGACTGCCCTACAGTTCCCTGGGTCCTCCTTCTTGGAGATGGATGTGATTTTCGTCTTTCCAGGGATCAGACACCTCTCCTTATAGTCATGACCTTTCAAAAATGAGAGAGTGACCTTGCAGTGACACTGGCCACCTCTCCACATCTTCAGATACAGCTCCTGTCATTCCAAGGACCTATGTATGTCCAACAGGCTTAAGTGCTCCACTACAACAGACTGCCACTGGACTCGGAGACCTGGAAGGCCTAAAGACAATCCTTACTAGCAAGAAAAAATCTCAAACAAAACATAGGGCAAAACAGGCACTGAGTACCTGAGCTTTTCCCATGTCCTTCATGACTAGTTTCCTGCCAGACTGAACTGTGGGTCCACATTCTTCTCAGCCTTCCCTTTGCTGCCAATGTGCTTGCAGAAGCCCTTTTTGCCTTTCATATCTCTCACTATTTCCAGCTCCCTCTGAGATTTGTCTTTCCTGACTCCATCCCTGCGTTCTTGGGCCGTGTCTGTGTATTCCTCTTGGGTACCCTGTTGCCGCTTCCACCCTCTTCATACATCCCTTTTTGTATTTCAATTCAGATAGGAGTTCCCTGTTCATCCATGCTAGCTTTCTGCCATGCTTGCTTCACTACTGACTATCAGAATGGCCTGTTCCTGTGCACTGAAAAGGGAGTCTGCGAGGACCAACCACCTGTCCTGGGCCACATTGCTCTGCAGGGCAGTCTTCTGTGCATATTCGTAAACAAGCTGAAATATATCCTGGATTCCAGAGTTGTGATTCCAATATTACCCTTGCTCACTTATTTCAGGATGTTGAACTGCAGAACATCATGTTTGTTGCAGCCTAGACTTCCCTTGATCTCCACATTGCCCACCTCCTCATCCTTTTTCATGAGTGACAGGTTGAATGCCTCTCCTAGTCATCTCATTGATAATCTGCGTCAAGAAATTGTCATTGGCATCTTAACATGATTATTGATGAGAAGGATTTGATTTCATGAAATGTCTAGTTCAAAATTACAGACTAAGAAAGTTTAAGTTTCCAAAACTACTGGGTAATTATCCAGACAGAACCGTTTAAATCTCTCCCACTCCTTTTATTAATAGGAGTCACAATATTCCCATGCTGACTACGAGGGGAAAAATCAATATCAGCAAACGTACATTCATATTGATTTATCTTCCCTTTGGTTTTCTAATTTAGTAAAGGCTGCTAATGCAACATTACATAAAGATTCTCAGGAGAGTAAAAAGGCTAATAAGATCAGGTATCACTGTTTATTCTCTGGAAGTGAACTGACTTTACTGTACATAGTCAGCTGTTGACTTGCCCAGTACAGGAAGGCCAGTGCATACTTTTAAGCCATGTATCAGAGGACGTTATTCCAGGGGAGTGCCTAAAAGGAGCCATCAAGATGACTTTTTGGTATGCAGGCCCAGTGTGCTGTTGGGATACGCGTGTTAGAGAGAAGACGTCCAAGCAACCAAATACTAAGACTTTTTTTTCCACATAGTATTCCAGGAAACACTATATGTGTATTTGAATGTCCTATTATACACGTCTGTTCAGAGCAGTTAGTAACCTTTCTCAAACTAAGTTAGAAAGGGGCTTTCCGGTCATGTGCAAGTTCTTACGGAAATATTTGATTTTTAAAATATTTCATGTGTTGTATGAGGAAAAAGGAATTATGAAAATGATCAGTTTGCTTCACTTACTTACTCATTCTGAACAAAGTAAAGGGAAGCAAATGAGTGGGGGGAATGTTTTTAGGATTTGAAACCTGAAGTTTATGACTGTCCAGAACACTAGAAAATTGTCATGTGAGAAAATAAGTCAACTATACACATACATGTTATGAACTTAAAGATGAAATTAAGACATGATATAGTGCAAGCTGTTGCATGTTTGAAAGGATATAAAGCTTCAGAAACAAACTTATTTCACAAACAGTGTACACTTAACACAGCCATATCAATCTTGAAATACTGAATATTAAATCTCAAGATATTTAACCTTACAATTGAAATATATAGTCTTGTTATATTAAAAACATGAAAGTGCAACAAGTTGTAAAAGGAGAACAGCACTATCTGCATTCTTACTGTACATCACCTATATGCACAGATTCATGATTGGAAGTATTTTCTGCTTTACATATAGCTGGGTTTTTTCCCCTTTTTGAGGCTAGGACATTATATTCATGAAGGTACTGTTAAAAAAGTAGGACACTTCCTCTTCCTACCAAAGGAGAAGGAAAACTGGAGATTACTGAAAAATAAGACTGAATAATTTGGTCATTGAAGGCCCAGGCTTATAGAGGTATTTAGTGTCGCAGAAGAGCAGCTGATAATTTGCAGCTGCAGGATGATTGTAAAAGCTGAATTCTGCCTCCCAAACACCACATTCCCAATTTTTTGAATGTTCAATTAGTTTGACCATCAAGATAATCTGCTAGGGATGTAAATGCAAGAACAGTCTTTGTCCCACTATATTTGATGGAAAATGCATTTTCATTAGTCACTTTCACTGGACCATCAACAAGTTCTTGCTTATGAAGGATTACATTTTCATCTGGAGTACAAAATGACAAGGTGGCTATCTCCAACTGGCCATGACAGTCTAAAAATAACTGTCTTCAGACTGCTTTTGCCCAGTTGTCCATCAGCAAAGACTGTGACTCCTGCGTGGAGCTACAGTAACACTAGTTTGGTTCAGCATAGAGATGTGCCTTTTCCCTAGGAGCAGAGACTTTACTGTAAAGAAGACCTTTTTACTTGGTCCTTTGGTTACAAAGGTAGAGAAGATATATCAATCTCACCGAAGTAAGGTATTCCAGTGGTCCTGTCAGAAAGTAGTACTTGAACACAAATATTGTAAGATGTAACTCCATGGAAACAGAATTACAAGGTTACTCAGCCAGGCTTAATTCTTATTTATTTCACATGGTATTTTGGATGTAATTTTATTATTATACATCTCCTGAAGCACACTTTCACCCACACCCCAACTTTAAATGTATATGGTATTTCTGCACAGTTTATTAAAACAGCTGAAACATTTCTGTTCATAGCCCTTTTGCCATTTGAAAAACAGGAGTAACTGCTAACAAGTGTAGGTGATCATACTGTTATGTCAGCCCTGGAGAGAAAGCAGAAACTACACCTGCAGAACACGTGGAAGCTATTCTTTCTGAGCAGAGGAGTGCTAGAGATCTGGGTGTGTTGTTCTAGTCTAGCTTCTGAGGTCAATGACTCTTGTGGTCTGGGGATGTTTCTGGCCCTATAGCTTGTTCTTTTTTCATACTGAGCATATGGAAGCCACAATTCTTTTATGGAACTTTAATTTGACAAGATTCAAATCATGAACATGACAGAAGGCCTTGAAATCTGGGCAATTTTTCTTGTCAGATTACAAGTCCTAGCTCTGAAGCATTTGTTACCCATTTCCATTGGGAATTTCTACTGTATCAATTTTTGAATATTGTAGGAAAAAAAAGCACTTCTTAACTTTCTTTTAGAAATGGCTGGGGTTTTTTCCCCCCACAGAAACTGGCAGAATAAATTCAACCTGCAAACTGAGAAATTTAAATCCAAACAGTTAAACCTTTGCTATCAAAAACTGAAAAGAATGTCTTGTGGTAGTGTTGCCTTGGATATGTTATGTTGTGTAAAAGAGGGTTATTTTGAAATTAAAATCAGATAACAGGGTGCCATTCAGTAACACCACAGTTCATGTGTCCTAATACAGATTTTCAGTTCTTTCATTACAAGATCTCAAGTAACTTCAAAAATATTATCTTATTGAGATGCAGAAATACTATATTCCTCCTAAGTAAAAATGGGAGGGAAAGGCTGCAATTGATCAATATGAGTGAAGAGGCAAGATACCTTTGAGGCTAGAGATGAAATAATTTACCAAGGCCTTCCTGTTAACCTTTGAAACTGCAGCTCTTTGTTCTGAAAGGATCTTCAGGAAAAACTTAGTAGTTCCATCTTTGTTTAGGACTGATGCATTATCTGCTGAAGGCAGTGTGACTCATTGACCTCAGTAAGTTTTAGAAGGAGATCTCTTATTGTTGCTTGCACAGTCACAAGATCTTGTTTAGTGACAAGAATGCATCATTTATTTATTTTTTTTTTTAACCCCTGTGTCCCTTTGTAGGTAATGCTCTGCATGTCCTGCCCAGGTGACTGGTCAGTGAATCAACAAGTATTTTAGTTATTTACTTCTGTCTTTTTGGCCTCATTAGTGGAAAACCATGAACACCTGTGACATCTTGTTGCCTAGAAAAGCACTTGTCAACACACAGACTAACTTGGAAATATTTCTGGATAGCTCCTAATAGAGTACTCCCTTGGTCCTCTTTCTTTAGATGAGGAGTCCATTCACTGCAAGTTAAATGGACGCTATCAAGCAAAAATTTGCATGGGGAAAACCTTTAATGTATTTTAGCTGTAGGCCTGCATCTTTTAGAAATAATTTTTAAAAGTCAACACTGATACTGTTTGTTTATCTTCTGCTTTTCATTCTTTTTATAATGAGTAGCAACATTCTTAGTTTGTAATTGCTTCCATCTTTTATTTCTTATGCGCTATTTGGTAGATCTTTATCTTGTGTAGTTTGATGAAGTTATTAACCTCTTTACAACCAAGGATTTGCCCGTATTAATGAAATACCTCTGAAGAGACCTAATACATCATCTGTCTGGACAGTTTTCTGCTAGTGATAAAATAATGAGAAATCTATTTCAAAAATATTTCCAGTATTCAGAAAGTTTGCCAGTAGAAATATTGCCAGTACTGCATGTAAATTACATAGTTTCCCTCACTGAGAAGTCAGTGATTTGTTAAGGTCTGCAGGGACACTAGTTTTCCCAAGTCATCCTCAGGTTTCTTCAGAGGTTTTTAGGATGTATGTTATTTTCCTGAAAAATCCATTTTCTGATCATTAGTTTTCTAATCTGAGGAAGGGAGGCCTCTTTGCATGTAGCGTTCCATTGTCACTGGTTATCCAAATGCCTGGGTGATATTAGCAAAATATATGAAACAGATAAGTCAAAATTCAGTGTTGGAGAGTGAGACGAAGTGATGGATGGTTGGGAAAAGTAATACAAAGAAATTGAGATGCATGCTGTGTCCTGTCATAAGGAAATCTACCTGGAGATTAGAAGTGTTTGCATCCTTGTGTTGCCCTAGATGTCTCTTTACTTCCAAAAATCCATAAAACTCTTACTGCAAACCAGATCTTTTCCACCTGAGGCTAGCAGGAAGACTGCCTGTCCCCATGTGAACCTTAGGCTTAGTTACAGAAAACCACGTGCAAGCCATGATCAGGTTTTATTCTTGTAACTGTGTCTCCCTGGTACTGTCTTTCACTGTGAAATGTGGAGACCAGAATCTTTGGGGAGAGGAATAGAGAGCATAGAGGAGAGAAAAAAATCGATTTAATTCATGGTGTTACAAGAGGATAAAAATCTTGGTGGGGGTGGGGGGGGACTTGAGAGGGGAGTATACCTAGGCAGAGGTACAACTAGAAGTTAGCAAGGAGATGTCAAGTGTTTCTTTCCTTTTCTGCAAGTTTCAATAATAAGTTTACCCTACACTTACAAATCTACTCCCTCCCACCCCCAGCTGGGAACACACTAGCTTCCACAGTGCCTCACAGATGGAGGAGAAAGACAGGGAGATGTCAGTACAAACATCCTTACTAGCTGTATGTGGTGGCTGGGAAGTAAAGGGTGGAGGACATGAAAGTTTGGCTAAGTCAAGATATGTATGTCTTGAAACCAATATTAAGGAAGAAATTGTCTTTCTCTCTTTAAAGTAGTTTAAATGTGATCTGAACCCAGAAAGCTAGATAGGGATAAGAATGAAAAACTAAAAAGAAAGTATGCAGAAGACGCAATGCATTATGATACCTTAAACAGTGCCAAGTACTGAAGAAATAAAAATAAAATGTTGCGCATTCTTTTTTTTCTTCAACTGTTTTTGGGTGGGGAGAAAGAGGGACAGCTGGTACATCTCTCATTCAAACACAGTGTATTTTAAGATATACTCTGGCTTATCCTTTGGAACTTGAACAGTTTTCATGTGTTTAGTAAGCTACTGGATAAGAAAAAGTGTCTGCAATAACAAAGGTCTTGAGTAATTCAGAGGTCGTTGATTTTTCTCTGATTAACAGTTGTTGTCACTTGGGTATTAAGGATGACCACACTGTCTCCCTCAAAATTTTGTTATTATGAGAGTAAATGACCCAGGAGCACCTTTATGTACCACTTGTAGCAACTCCCATGCGCTGGCTCTTCATAAGCTGACATCTTGCTCCGTGAGTTCACGATTACCCAGTAGTTTTCCCCCCACCTTATAGCTTATGGTTTGGTTCACTTGGTGGGTCTTTTTTCCTTTCGAAGCTGAAGGTAGTTTACTTAGAGAGTGCAAAGTGCTTTTTGCTTTGTCGGATATTCTGTGACACGGATAGCTGCAGGTAAGTGGTACCCTCAGTCCCTCTTGGAGTCACTTCTTACGTGCAGAAGAAATAAGGTGATGGAAAACATCTTTGTTCCCACCCTGCTATAGGCTGCTTTCTGCTGGGAGACAATAATTCAATTGGCGACGCATTCGTTATGTGTGTTGTAGTTTTTCAGGTCCAGTTCTGCCAGACATACAAACCATAACAGTTCACATGCAGTCTTACTTTTGTCTACAAAGAAATGAACTTGACTCTGGCGTTAGTTCTAATTGTTTAAAGTTACAAAACAAAACAACTTTTTTCCTTTTTTTTTTTTTAGCCCTATACAAAGGACAGGGCTGCTAGTGTTGCAAAATAATGGAGTCAGAGCCTGTTGCCATCAAAAGATGATTAGTTTCTTGTGTTTATGTGTGTTCTGATATGAATTCAGCCAATCTATTATGTCTGTTCTGTGTTCCTAGGGATGCACTATTTTTATGTGGCACTTGCAAAAGCAGACACAGTTCACTGATGTTTATTAGTGACCTTGTCTTGTCCTCTGAATTATGGACACTCTGCTTTGAACATGGGGAAATGCTACTAGCAGTCATTATGTGGATGTTCCTTTTTTTTGTAGTTGTTTAACCTCTCCAAGGCCCTGCTGCAGTTCTAGATGTAAAAAAAAAGAGAAACTGAATTATGAGTGTTTAAAGCTGAAATATTTATAGAAGCAGTTTTTTATTTAAAAATAGCATTTGTGCCTGAGAAGATCAGATGTACCACTTCAGTATGAAAAACAAAACCAGATTTTAGTTGATATTATTAATAGAAATTGCATGAAATTTGATAATGTAATTTAGCTGAAAATATTTTCTTCCAGTCTAGGCTTTGGAGTGTTTTTGTGTTACTAAATATTATAATGAAAAAAAATTAGATTTTGTATTTTTTAGAGGTTGCAAAGACAAATAGTTGAATTACTGTTTATTACAGAAGAAAATATACTGAGTATCAGAACATACACCGTAGAAATTAGATCTTTCAAATTAAAACAGGGGCAAGTGATATTAGAAAAATAGTTTTTACTATGAGAAGATGGGATTCCCATCTATTAGCAACAAAGTGCTAGAGATTAAGATGAAAATGTGTTCTAGAATAGATTAAAATTAAAAACTGGATTATTTAGGATCAAAAGTTTCCTTAATTGCCTGTAAGAGAACCTTACACAGACTTTCAAAATCCATCCCATAGACTTTCAAAATCCATCCTTATTAAAAATGAAAAGCAACAATACATGGAATCCTGAAGTCATTATTGATTTGAAGTCACTTTTTAGGTTGATTAACATTTTACCTGAATAAATGTCAAGTACTGCAGGATGTGGCCCAGCTGATTTTAAGACGATGGCAATTATTAGCGCTCCAGTATCAAAAGTGTATTCCAAATTTGGGTCATTTGGAAATGCTTCCTGTTTTGAGAAGTCATGTATTGATGCGATTGAAAGAGTAAAAAAGTATCCTGTGTTTTTAAGGCTCAGGCAAAGAGTGTAACTTACTGTGGTGTTTTTCAGCTCAATGAAAGAAACTCTTCTATATTCTTTGTAAAGTGCTAAACTGTGATAGGGAGTAAAATAAATGACTGTTCTGAGTTACTGCTTTGGCTTTTCAAATGCTATTTTAGACCACACTTGGGGGGGGGGGCGGGGGAGAGAACTGCCCTTGGAGCAATGATCCACAATTCCAAATCAAAAATGTAAATTTGATTGTGTTTTGAAGAAAGGTTTTGTGCCACGTTCTTCAGTATTTGAAAATATTCCCAATACTGTGACAACTCTCTGAAATAAACATTTGAAGAAAAAAAGTCTGCCTAAAACTTTGTGTACCAACTATAGAAACCAAAGCCTGTCCAAACAAAGAGAAATTCCTGCTTCATATTTCCTTAGAATGACAGATCTCCTTGGCTTGCACCCTTCTCCCCAAAACCAGCGTGAAGCAGCAGTCTTGATTAGTCAAGAGAAGGCAGCATGCAACCATTAATATTAACTGTATCACATCATACCATCTGGCTCCACCAGCTTGGAAATGATGGCCTGTATTCTTTAGTCACAGCTGACAGGAAACAGCAAATTAATTGGAAGTACAATTGTAATTTACCTTTTACCCCTTACTCTGGACTACCCATGGTTTACCATTCATTTTTGCCTTTGAAAGACCTAATACTTCTAACTGTATTGGTTTACCTAGTAGGAAGAGAACATTTGTTGTATACTACAGCACTAAGTATATAAAGAAAAACAGAAAGTAGGTGGAAGCTGGTGCAGAACTTAAGTTTTCTTTTAAACACAAACTTTTTTTTTTAGCTACAGAGTTGAAGGAATGCACTCTTCTGTGAGGGTCCATTTAACATTTACTCTCAGAGGTATTTATGGACAGAGAGAGGAATGTTAGCATGTAAGAATACTGCTAGGCAGCCGCCCACTCATCTTCTTATTTCCTAACACATAACTGACTGCATTTCCTTGCTTTATTTGAAAACACATTTGGTCTTTCTTACCTCTGTAAGTATGGTTTTGCTACAAGCAAAGTTTCCAAGGTCCTTCCAATTTAGTCTAGTTGAACCTGAGCACAAAGAATGAGATCTTATGCGCTGTCTTCATACATGCTCTGAAGATTAATTGGCCCATACTTTGCAATGCTTTAAAGAGTTAAAAGTGCTATGAAAGCATTATAATTTGGTTCTTCACTCTAGAGTAGCCCAGTTTTTAATTGCACTGCTTACTGTATTACCAGAAATTGAACTCTTGCAAAATAAGCAAAATTAGTCATAGTTATTAACTGAATGAGACTTCAACTAGAATTTAGAGTGACACCAGATGTAGTAAAGCTAATGAGTAGATTGCATTCTTCTCCTGGAATAAATACTGAGCCAACAAAACTATGTGCTTTGGGTTTCACTGTGCTGCCTAATATGCTACCTTTCTGTAACTGTAACATACATCTGATAGTTCAACAATTTACCATCATTATAGATCTCACTGAACCTTTTAGCAAAGTTTAGGGGACCAAGCTAATTTCCTGTTCTTATAATTATATTCTGACCAAATTCTTACAATAGCTAAATAATTTCACAAGGCATTTTTCAATTCCCGTCTCAAAATATGGTGTGGCGTTAATTCAAAATGAAGCTTTAACTCAAATGTCAGTTCTATCATTGTGACTAGTAAAACTATTTTTAAACAATTTTTGTGTGCTCTGAAGTTTTTTTGGATGCAAGGCACTCTGAATATCATCAGTGACTGCATTTGAGGCTGCTGCACACTATGGGAGCTTCATCTCAAGGACTGAGAAACTTAGAACATGGGGAGTCACGAGTATGTTCTTAACTTGTGCCAGAACATCAGCTCAAGCTGATTGCTCCTTTGTGTCACTCTTAGGGCAAGAGTGTGATTCATCACTTCCATTTTGCTGAATACTGAGGTGCGGATGCATCTTTACGGGTTAGCTTTTGCTTCCATTGAAGACTAAATGGCATCCTGATCTCATTTGTAATAATGTAAGTTAGGAGTAATTTGATGAAAACTGATTGACCTACATCAGTATAATTCTTGTATGAGATCTTGTGAGATTCAACAGCTTCACTAGAAATAGGTTTGGTCTTAGCAAATACATGTATTTAGCTCCCCTGAAAAGTATGTGGATTTCCCATGCACTGGGGAGCGTGTCTGGATTCTGATTGTTATTCACCAGTAGAATATTTATAAAAGAAATTCACTGAATGTTTAGGCCATGTGCTCTTCCTGTGTGAAAGTTCAGGCATGATGTAGCTCTCAATGAATGATTAGACTTGACCATGAGCCCGCTTCCATTTTGACAATAATACCATCTGCCATTCTTTCGTAGCGTGCTTGTTCCTCTATCTTTGTAACTCTCTCGATGACTACATTGTTTTGATATGCTAGGCCAGTTAAGCTGCAAAAATCTAGTTTAAAAATAGCTGTATGATTTTTAAAATGATTTTTAAAAACTGGAGGAGCACTGAAGAAAAAATTGTTTATATATGGTTATAAATCTATTTCTGTAGTTTTATTTCTGGTAAACTGAAGCTATCTGATACACTAGAGTAGCACAAAAAGGAGAACTTATGTAAGTATAGATACGGAGTCATTTCAGGCTGTGGACAGGATGATCTTACTGGCATGTCTTTAGGTTACTGTGCCAACCGGGTTTTGGTTTGGGGTGATTTTTTTGTGTGTGTCTGTTTGTTTTTTCTCTGTAGCATTCTTCTTCTATCAACCCGTTATATTTTGAGAACAAAATTTCCTTTCTGGTTTCTTCCTGCTTCAATTAATGGATGTCTTTCACTTCTAGACATCAGTCAGGCTGCAAAACAGCAGTAAAGTACAGCTAAATACAGATATTTAAAATATGAAATCTGTCAGTCCATCCCCTGGGCACAAGTCTATGCCTGTTCGTGTTAGAACAACAGCCACATGTCTTAGTAAATCAGGTACTCTTTGTGCAGCCCATGTACTGTGATTTGCTCTGCTATATACTGCATAAGGTCCACTGTTGTGCTTGTGCTGATAAGAGTTCCTTCCTCAGACTGCAGGGAAAATCAGCAGCCCCTGTTGTGCGTGGTAGCAATTGTCATAAACACCACAGACTTGAATGGAAAAGAAATGGAATCAGAGGGATGTCATAGTGCTATAGTATGTAAATATTCATTTTCTACATCCTCAAAATCTGCCAACATGGAACTTGAAGGCGAGACTTTTCCTTTGGGATTGGCAGGCAGCACTGACCAGTAGAAAGCTCAGAATGTTGACACCTCCATTTTCCTGTCTTCCTCCAAAGTTCAAGCTGTGTTTCTTCAGGAGATGGCAGTAGATGATACCATAATTGTAAAAGTCCGAGACTCTCCTATGAGGCTGAAGAGGAAAAAAATTTAAAATCCTTATTAGATTAACTTTAAAATCCAGCAGTTACTCAGTTAAATAACAGAAGGATCAAGCCTATTGCATTATGATGGTGCAGATGGAACTGAGTAAGTTTTTGAACTTTTTGTGTTCCTTTGATGCAAGAGAAGTACCCCCACGCTAAAGGAAGATGGTAAGGTACAGTTGAAAGTGAATCAACAGTTTTGTTTCACCTGTTCTTGTTTCATAATTGCAGTATATCAGTAGACATTTTTATACTGATTACAATAAAAGAAGCACCAGCAAAGTCTCATAAAAAATGGGGCATTTTTACCCCTTTCAGCCTTGGAAACAGAACAGCTTATGTTGGAAGGGACCTCAGGAGGTCACCTACTCCAACCTCCTGCTTGAAACAGGGACCAGATTGCTTAGGGTTTTGTCCAGTTGCTTTGAAAATCTCCAGGAGATGCCTTTCTGAGAAACTTGGTCCAGTGTGTGACAGCTCTCAGGGTGAAAAAGGGGTTTTTTTTCAGGTTTTAGCCTATGACCATTGTCACTTGTATTTGTTGTGAAGAGCCTGGCTTTGTTTTGCTCTGGAGGTCTAGAAGAAGAAACTCAGGAACTGCATAGAGAGACTTTGTTGGGGATTTAGTCATTAAGGAGCTAGATCTGAAATATTCATCTTGCTTTTACCCACCCAATCTTCTGATGTCAGAGGACTCAAACTGTCTAATGGAAACACAAGTAAATGAGAAATAAGGGACATATCCTGAAAAGGCAATAGGAGAACAAAGTGGGAAGTGTGACCTCTTCTATTCTCTTTACAGCCTGTTGCTTGTGCAACATCGGGTCAGACATTTAGTCTGTTTTTCCCAATTTGTAAGATTACTTATGGTAAGTATTATTATATTTTATCAGTTTATTGGTTTAACGTCCAAAATCCTGGCCTGAGTTCTTTACAACTCCTATTCTTTTCTGATTTAAGAAAACAAGGCAGAAAAGTGAGGAGGACAGGCCAGGAAGGAAGGATAATGGCAAGGAATGGAATGATGCAATTGCATATGCTTGCTATATGTGTAATTAACATGAACTTTCCATTCTCTTTTGATTTCGTTTGTGTTTGGTTTTGTTTCAGGTTTTGTTTGTTTGTTTTCTTTAAAAAATGATTAGTTTTTCTTCCCACAGGGTAAAAGGGGAAATTAAATACTGAAAAATTCCATGGTGCTCTGAAAAAGGGTGAATTATGAATAATGGCTCGAGCAGCCTTAGCCTCTGATGTAACCTATTGTTAAACCCACCTATTCTGTTACTTTGCAGAACAGTGTAGTCTCTAGTAGCTGATGAGAATGCAACGTTTGCCCCTCAGTGTAAAACTGTTACTTTTTTAAGTTCCAGCAAAAGCTAGTATTCCTCTAGTTCTTGCTTACTGTCACCCTAAATTAAAGAGGGTATTAAACCTGATCTGGAAAGCTTAATTCTTGTGATACATTTCTTTTAGATAAAAAAACCTGCTGCCTTTTGTTGTTGTTGTTAGGGTTTTTGGGGTTTTCTTGTTTCTTCTTCTTGTGTATGTGTTTTAGGAGCTTACCTTGGTCATTCTTGTCTCATGGAGCTCTTGAGAAGCAACTCTTGTAAACTGGTGTACACAATGATGGCATTATAAAATAACTGAACTCTTAACTATTTACATTAAGGAAATATAAATAATTCCATCAGAACATGTGGAACTAGAGAGTAAAGGTTTCAGAGGTGTGTGTTTGTTTCATTTTGCTTGTCTGCATGTTTAAGCAAAGATGGGAAGAAATGAAAGGGGAGGCATAAATAAACTGTTCTGATTGCACGCTGGAGGGGTACTTTAAATAACAGTATAACATTTTTGTCTGCTTCTAAAGCTACAGATTTTTTTTAGCGAAACTGCGGACATAACGAACATCTCTTACACTGTGTTGATTCAAATCCTACCTTACTGTATTATCCCTCAAATCAAATAATGTTCTCAACTTTACTGCCTGTCACTTCACCTATTTTACTGCTTCTGTTCCACCAAGGTTGCACTGCAGCTGAGGAAGTTTTGGAGGACACGTATTCACAAAACCACCTGTTACATATTGCTGCAAGTATTTGGGATATTCTGCAAAAGCTGAGGAGTTTACAAACAGTGACAGCCCCACAACCATTTTTAAATTAAAGCTATTTGAATAACTGTTGTGTGCAAGACCAAATCCATACAGTTGGAGTGGATTTAATTTACACAGTATTCGGGAACCTTTCCAGGATGCCTTTAATATCTCTCCAGCAAAAGACACTTTGAAACACTTTGTTTCACACTTCCAGAACTTCTGTAACACTTATTAAAGTCCCACTAGTTGAGCTTTTGGAAATCCTAGGAGAACAATTAGTCAAGATGGAACCATAATGAAATGTACAGTTTTAAAGTTGGTGATTTAACCAATTCAATCAGGGTCTGTGTAGCATTTGCTTGTGATGTTTTGATGATTATTTTAATGGAAATAGCTATTTCAAGCAACCTATAGGAACTAATTTTGTTTTCAAGCATGGTTTGCAAAGAAGGGCTTTAGATCACTTGAATGCAAGGTTTAGGTGGTACTGAGATAACCCTGGACTGACTATAGTCTGTAACCATACAGTTCTGGAAACTGGGGTCAAAATCAAACACTGGTCCATGTGAAGTTGTCTTTAACTTAGCACGCATTTGAATTGCCCACAAAATAATTATTCAGCTATACACAATTACCATTTTAACAGAAGGCAGTGGGAAAGATGCAAGAAGTAGAGCAGATGTTAAGATTACATGAAATAAAGGTGATGCAGTTGAAACAGAGGCTGATTGCTGGGTGAGTTGTGAATTTCTGCATTTTGGAAAGAAATGATCATGAAAAAAGACAAAAGAAAAAGACAAAGATTAGGTTATAACCAGATATGCTTACTAAGCAAATTTAGTCCTTCAGTATAGAAAGACCCACTGTGCAAAATTAAATGCCTGACATTGTATGTAAGGCAAATATCACAGGCCAATGTAAGGCCAATATGACTATACTCACAAATTAATCTAAGCACCTTCCTTGCGGCTGATACATAAGACCATGTATTTGTAGATCATTTGAGCCCATTAATGATTATTATAGATCCTCCAAAATCTGTTAGAATTCCAAATTGTTGGCTTCCTTGAGTCTGTCCATAATTCCCTCTGTTGACAAAGCAGATTTAGAGGTTCTGAGACTTTAAATGCCAAAAGAGAAGGAAGGAACTTGGCTTTATAGACCACATATACATTTCTTTTTTTTTTCTTTTTCTAGATCAGTTGATGATTCTTATACTTGGAATTAGTTGTACTGGCTAAATATATTTTTCTGCATTCCCTTCTTATTTTGACCTTGTGTAGTTTTCATTGTTTAATAATTAGATCCACTGAGGTTTCCAAAGGCCAACATCCTATAACCCTTCTGGTGACTGTAAAGTCTTCCTCAACAGCTTCTATCCCTTCCAAACAAAAACTGTACTTGCCCTAAACCTCAACTTATGCATGGTACTTAGTTATGAACAAGATACAAACTACATATTCCCGAGTATTTTGTAGAATTACATTGGAAGATTAGGATGGCAATAACTTGTTCGTTTTTGTTGTGTAAGCAATGGCAAGTATCTAAGATACCCTCAACAGTTTGTATGATGGCATTTTTTTTGGCCAAAATGTAGGCTGATTGGATTAAAGATTCATTTTTCATTGTAGATTTCCTTGTAGACATTATTAGGTCATGTTTTTTGTTTGACTCATGATTTTAGGCTATTATTAACAGCAATTATTTTGCGCTTTTAGGTGCTTTTGTTTGGTTGGGGTTTTTTGGGGTTTGTTTGTTTGTTTGTTTTTTAATTGGCAGTAGCTAATGATGACCTGCTGAGTTTAAATCTCTTTGTATCAGTACATAACCCAATCTAGATAGGCCCAATTATTTCTTATCTAAAATAGAAACAGTGCAACACTCTTTGTTAAGTTCAAGTCTTTCCCTTAAGCTTTTATGTCAGAGTCAACAATTGACCTTTTCCCTTTTTGAGGACCAGAGACTACTTCTGTTTTGAAATTCTGGAAAGGTGTTAGACCTTCCTCGGTGCACTAATTAGCACTGTGGCTGCGTGTCTGTGATGGCATGGAAATTGCCACAAGTTCTCTTCAAGTTTGATAAGCATACTTGCATTCATATTTTACTTGGGATAAATGTCTATTGTATTGATACAGTGTGTTCAAGCATTTGGTTGCTGCTACACTTCAAATTTGTGCATGAATTCATACAATGCTGCATAGAATCATGAAACACTAATCACCTATTTACAAGGATAAATGGCAAGCTCTTTCATTTCTGCAGCTGGAATTAAAAAAATCACCACTGCCACCACCCATTGAAATCACAAATCACTGCTGAAAGCTAAGATAGCTAGCAAGATTTGAATAAAACCACACTTTCACATATCCATGTTATTTTCTAGAAGCTTCTGCAGCCTACAAAATCAAAACCTACTTAGAATCATAGAATGGTTTGGGTTGGGAGGGACCTTAAAGATCATCTAGTTCGAACCCCCCTGCCATGGGCAGGGACACCTCCCACTAGACTTGGTTGCTCAAAGCCTCATCCAACCTGGCCTTGAACACTTCCAGGGATGGGGCATCCACAGCTTCTCTGGGCAACCTGTTCCAGTGCCACACCACTCTCACACTAAAGAATTTCTTCCTAATATCTAATCTAAATCTATTCTCTTTCAGTTTAAAACTGTTACGCTTTGTCCTGTCACTGCACTCCCTGATAAAGAGTCCCTCCCCCTCTTTCTTGGAGGCCCCCTTGAGGTACTGGAAGGCTGCTATAAGGTCTCCCTGTAGCCTTCTCTTCTCCAGGCTGAACAACCCCAAGTCTCTCAGCCTGTCTTCATAGGAGAGGTGCTCCCGCCCTCTGATCACCTTTGTGGCCCTCCTCTGGACTTGTTCCAAGAGGTCCATGTCCTTCTTATGCTGGAGGCCCCAGAGCTGGACATAGTACTTAAAGGCTATCAATTTCATCTACTTATTTCTGTGTCTAATGACGTTTTATTCTCATTACTAGCTACTTTATTACCCAGTTATCAATTATTCTTTCCTTTTTCCCCCTTAGATCTAATATTTTCCATTGTTTACCAATACTAGGCCTTAATGTGTTTTAGTAGACCATACAAATACCCTGATAAATCTTATAATTTCCCTTCTAGCTTTTTGTTGTTGCTTGTTGACATTTGAATGTAAATGTAAAAGCTAGTGACTTAAATTTCAAAGCCAAATAACTGTTCCTATTAATTTCAACGTGAAAAATACCACTAAGTTTTCCAAGTTGACTTTGAAAATGAGTCTTTCTGACTGTATAAAATTTGAAAACTTCCTGTGCATATGGCACTGTTCCAGATTTTAAGAAATTAAATCACCTAGAAATCCTGATCATCAACTCGTCTTTTCTCTTCCATCCCAGATTTCTCTTTTCTTGAGAAAGTTTCCTGTGTTCTAGCTGGTTAATAGTTTTCAAAGGTCTGCAGGTTCCTGACCACACTTTAAATAGCTTTAGATAAGACTATCAATTGCTTTCATTCCAATGGAAATTAAGGAAACAAACAAAAAAAATTAGTCAAATAAAGAACACTTTTAGAAATCCATACTTATGGATATGAACAGGTATTTTTTTCCAGTAACAACTAGGAAGTTCAAATGGAGAGGACGATACTCACACTTTTAGATGCTATGTAGTTCACAAGAATAAAAAATAACTTTGAGGACAATTCTAAAAAGAGCAGTCCTGAAATATGAGAAAAATTTGCTATCAATATCTGATTTAAAGAAAATATGTTGTAGTCACGCAACACCAGCAAATACCCAACATTTCTATTATACTGTGTATGGCCCAACAACGCAGTATTGTCAGAAATGGCAGAAGTTGTTGAGTATTACGTTATTCATTCATGGTGATTCTTTTAATGTACCCAGGACTAATCAGGCTATCATTTTAGGTTTGAATGCTCTGAAGGAAACAGACACTAGACGGAAACAAGCATTATTGACATGTTAACTTTTGAAAAAAGGAAGGTTAAAGTCTTCATGCAAAGATTTTACTGTGTTTGGATCCCCTTTATTGAAACAGGTGACAAAAAAAAAAATCCCATAGTTTTCAGTGCAAGAAAGTGCCAATTCTTATGGGAAGCTTTCTCTATTTGTTGGCGGAGGTGCAAAACCTTAAAACTGTGGGAAAAAAATACCTTTCAGCAAAGTAATAAAGAGCTCTGGCAGTGTTTCTCTGAGCTGGCCCTGGAAAGAATCACATTTGTATTGTGAGTCTTAATACTATTTCTGGGGATAAATACATTTCTTTTCCACTTTTGAATAATTTACTTTCTTATAGTAAAAAGCATTACTGCCAAAATAGTGTGAACATAATCTACTGCAATTAGATAGCTAGGTAACTTAGACAGTAGGCCCAATGAAAGCCCTAGATAATTTTAAAAGTACTGAGACTGCTTAAAAGAGCCTTTCAAACAATTTTATAAGTTATAAAAGTAGTTCAATGCAGAGTTATTGTATGCTCTTGTCTGTTTCCATCCCATTGCTTTCTAGCCCTGTCTTTAAATACAGCATGACAGTAACTTGTCCTTTTTTGAATCAAGGAGACATTCTCCTGTGCAACGTATTTGGGTGATTTCTGTTCTGAAGATAGATGTGGGTTCTGATACTGGATTTTGAAGAAGCTGTTGTGCCTGGTGTACTCTATATATGGCTGGGTAAGAGGGAAGGAGTACTACATTGTACACAGAACAAAAAAATTCCTGACATGCAGAATGGACTGTTGCATGTTCACATTATGCACCCTACAAATCATCTTTGACACTTTGTAACTTTAAATAGCTGTTTCTCAGAAATCTGTCTTGGTGCTTTATATGGCCCTTATTACTATTGTTCACAGAGCAATTGCAGAACAATTTTTCTGCTCCTAGCATTCCTGCGGAGTAGAAAACTAGGATCTCCACTTTAGAGCTGGCCTAAGGCTGAATATACATTGGATTATTTGTCGAATCTATAGTTGTCTGCTTAGAGAAAGTCTACAAGCACAGGTTCCGTCTGGTGTGAGCCACCCTTGTGTCCGACCATTCCACTGTCCGTCTTACCTGTAAATCTGCTGGCTGCCATATCAGGCAGGGACTAAGAACTTCCTAATTGTTTTTGTATTGAAAGAATCAATCTTTCATAAATCATTTCAGATCTTTCTCTCGCTTGTATACTCATCTTTGGGGGGGGGTGTGTGGATCTGGCTCTGAAGAAGGCTAAGTGTGCTCCCCTTCAGAAGGCCTTAAAGCTTTTCAGAGCGTAAGAATCCTGGCCCAGAATGTACGCGGTCGGAGAGCTCAGGATTCAGAGGTTGTGCAGGGAAGGGCTGTTGTCCTTCGTGAAGTCTCCAAACTGCTGCTCTGGAATCCCTAAAAAAGTCCCTTCTGCAGTACTTCTATGAAAAGTGGAAAGAAAGCGTGAAGAATGGAAAGAAACAAATTTTAGGTCAATCAAATTTTTCTAGTTTCTGTGGAGGGTAACACCTTGGGTTCTTTCCTGCAAGAATTACTATTAAATGTGAATTTCAGTAATTGCATTATTAAGAAAAAAATTTTACAAGCACCTTTAATTCAAATGCCACCTCTTTATCAAACCTGTTTTCATGAACTACATCTTCTTAGTGTACTTTGACAGAAGAAATGCTTTAGGGGGAGGTGTGATGTTCACTCTTATGTCACCTGATTCTCCTTCATTAACAGGATCTTTCCATCTTAATCCTACAATCAGTTTCTTTCTGCTTCCCTGTATTGAAAATCATTTGCATCAGAATTGCTGAGTAAGGAAACCACAAGTTATAGTAGAATTTTATTTATGCTGAAGAAATTAACGCCAGCTAATTTTCTTCTTTCTTGTTCTATTTTTCTTCTGTATTTGATTTTTGGTAATTGGCCCAACTTGTGTCCCACTGTGTGAACTTGGCAGAGAGAGAGGGATATAGAACAGAGAAAAAGATTTGTAGGTGGCAGGGACAGCTTGTGTATGTGGCTGCAAATATATGTGAGCTGGCATAGAGCAAGGCTATGTGGATGTTAGCTGTTTAACTAATACTGTATATAAATCCTTATCTAGCTGAAAATGTGACCCAAGAAGGACAAAAGAAATATTTACAGCTGCCCCACTGGTGTTTGAGTTCTGTACGTGAGTGATCAGCACGCACTTAATTTCTTCCCCAGAGATTATGTCCATGCAAGGGTGAATCATGCAACTCTTGGTTGACTCATGTCTGGAAAAAAATGGAGTTAGCACAATCCAAAATGGCAAGGATTTGTGGTCACAAGGAGAAAAATAAAATGTATATTCACGCAGCAAATGTAGGTAGTGAAGGATCTGCTGTTCAGTCATTCTTATAGTGGTGAAGGGAGGACTTTTTTTTAAAGAAAAAGGCAACTTGAATAGAAAATGAAAGCCAATATAGGAGGTTGCAATTGCCATTGCACCTCTAGCTGTGATCTTGCTTGATCTCGTGAGTTAAACGGGGTAAGTACATGTGACATTATTAGACAAAAACTAGGCAATAGAGGACAGAGTATTTTAATTGCTCGGAGAAACTGAGGAGGAATTGCTCTTCCTCCTGAGTCAGAAATAAAGCTGCGTCTCTACATGCTGTCAATGGCATGTTGTTGGTGAATTACCCTTTGAATAGCATCTAACGCAGAAGTTGTGAGGATCAGTGGTTATTAGAAACCTAAATGACCTTTTTTTAGGACAAGTGGCTGCATCCAGTTTTTGGTAAGTGCTTTACATCTGTTCCAGTTTTTCTTGTCGTTGCGAGTAGATGCATTGTTTTCTTGTTTCTTTGCCTAAATCTGTTAGGCGGTGTTGTTTTCTATTATATTTTGAGTTCCATTCGAGAGACAGCTCATTTTAAGTGGTGGGGGGAAAGCCTCGAAGAGAGGCAGGTGTTTGACACATCCCACTGAGATCCATTTGTAGGGAAGGCACTAAGTCCATTCAAAAGTAACTCCTTTACAGCGATATTACCGACTTGAAAATACTCTTTTTTTTTTCTAGTTGAAATGGAAAGCCACTTGAAAGGAGAGAACCACTGCGTTTTAAGTCCCACAAATAGTATTGCATGCATGTGGTGGTAAAGGGATACGCTGTTATCACGAGAATTTACAGCCACGGGTTTGCACGTAGGACACGGGGCCGTGGACACCCCCCCACACCCCCCCACCCCGCCGTGAGTCAGAGCGCGTTAGTTTCTCAGGTTGTGACAGTTTCTGCAGCGGTTCCTGAGGGGCGGTTTTGAACTCTGCATCTCTTGTTTAACATGGCAGCTCGGAGAGTCCAGATACATTTAACATGGACCGCGTTCAGTTCACATTTCGTTTTAAAGAAGTCATTTTGGCTCTCGGCGGAGGCTTCAATTATAGAGGGCCAAATGACAGGCGTAATTAAGGCAAGCGGTGGGATACCAGCGGAGCACTTTGTGGTTTCCACCAAGGATTTTGCAAATCCTAGCTTGATTAATCTGTTTAAACATCTGTGCATCCTCTCGTCCGGGCAACTCATCCCCGGGTCTCTCTCTCTCTCTCCCTTCCGCCGCCCGCCCGCCCTGCCTCTCCCCGCTGCTCGCAGCGCATCNCCCGCGGGGGTGCTGGGCGCGGGCGGGCGGCGAGCCCGGCGCTGTTACCGCCCTGCCACCGAGCCGCCCTGCCGCCGCCCCGGCCCGGCCCTGCCGGCGGCTCCCCTCGCCTGTCCCCCCACTTCTCCAGGCAGTGGCTCCAGCTCGCCTCCTTGACGTCATGTCTGTAGCGAGGCTTCAGCAGGCGCAGTGAAGGCAGGCAGCGCGTTAAACTTTCAGATCAAGTCCGGCGGCTCCTCACGCCCTGCGCGGGGGGCTGCGTGCAGCCGCCGCAGCTGGAACATCTGGAAGCGTTCAGTGTGTCTGTCTGTCGGCGAGAGGGAGAGAGTGGGGAGCGAGCGCGCTGAGGGAGGGGAGGGAGTAAGGGGCTGGGACTGTGCTCTCTTCCTCTGCAGAAACAGCTCCCTGCCAACACAACGCGCTCAGAATGGCTTTGAAGAGGAGGAGCAGCAGCGTCTGAACATCTCTCTCCTTTTTTTTTTTTTT